>CAJQZJ010032693.1:1862561-1904439 GCA_907164525.1 Lophiomys imhausi | reverse complement strand
ACACACACACACACACACACACACACACACACACACACACACACACATAAACAGTCTCCTGAATTGTATTTGTTAATTCACCTAATGCCTGACTTGTTTCATTAATACAAGTCCCCAGAATCGTTGCATTTGAATTTGCAGCCCTGACTTAGCCAATAAGTCCTCTCATTTTATCTATTTTCCACTTGGTTTCTTCTGCCTGAATTCATCTCTCTCAAACACCTTTGTCTTTTGATGATTTATCAGTTTAAAAAGCTGACTTTCGTAAAAAAATCTTAGAAAAAGCTGACTTAAAATGAAGAATGTATTGATTTATGTTTCTGAAAATCAAATAGGAACGTAGGTCCAAATCCTGTTGATCACTTGGCCATAATTCCTTATGATTTTGGAGGCTCTGCCTTCTAAAGTGACAGTGTGAATCTTATGCTTGCTTTTAATTTGCCACGAGCATGAGCTAGTACTATTTTTTAAAGCTCATAGCCACAGAGAAAAACATTTCTTCCCTTCCCCATCAAACCTAATTCAGAGTGAAACCTCTCTTATTCCATTCTAGTATCTACCATTTGCAAGTTGATCTTGAAGTAATTATCACACCAAAAGGGTAAATTACTCAGATTCTTCATTCAGTTAACCCACCCATGAAGGCCATGGTATGGTGAAATAAAATGCTTTTGTTTTACTGTCTTCCTTGACTGTTTTGTTTTGATTTGTGTTAATTTTTGTGTTTGTGTGGAGTTATTTCTATTTTGGTGATGGATGCCAGACATACCAAGTGCAAGGACTGGAAAGCCCCAACTACTAAGTGTTTTAAATTGTGAACAATGTGTGAATGTACAATGCCTGATATATACATGTTATGCTGTTTTCTTTACCTTCCTGATTAGATGAGAGTGCAGCTTAGAGAATTTAAGAGAACTTAAAAACACCTAACATACTCTAATACAGTGGTTCTCAACATTCCTAATGTTGTGACTCTTTATTACAATTCCTCATGTCTGGTAACCCCCAAAGAGGTTTGCCAAAGGAGTCACAACACAGGTTGAAAATCACTACTCTAATACAAGTATTCTATATACATTTGTGAAAAATATTGATCACGTTGACAATTAGGGAAACATAGAGGGTTTATTAGTTCAGTACATACTATCAAATTAAAGATACACTGTTTATCTAAAACATCTAAGACATTTTAACTGTATTCTCCCAAAACCATGTAAATACATTATAATGAGCCATAAATTTGAATTACCAAAAGAAAGTACATTGTCTTTTACAAATTCTTAGGTATAAGCTAAATTTAATTTTTTCCTTAAGAATCATCCATAAATCTATAAGTAAAATACTAATTTCCTTATAATATTAAAAAAGCATTAATAAAAATGTATTTCCTTATTTCATAAAAGTCATATATATATACATTAGAACATATATATATTATATATATACTTATGTTATAATGTACCCAGAGAGTACCAAAATCTATCTGAAATGCACAGTAGATTCCCTTAAAAATACACTAAGTGTGAATACTATTGAATTGAGTTTAGAATATTGTTCCTGTTTCTTAATAGTCGAACCACTCCAAGTAGATGATGAGCATTGAAGAATCTACAATTGGAGATGGTTGAATTAGAGGCAAGCCTGTCACTGGGCCAGAAAAATCCCTTGCTTCAACTGTAGACAGAATGCTGTCCAAAAAGGACAAAACTTGGAGGCAGGTAAGTCGACAGCCTAACTCTGCCAAGATAAGGTAGGCAAGTCCTTCATAATTCCTGCCTTACAACTAATGTCTGTCAGAGAAATGGGGCCAAGCAGCTGAAGATTGATGCTGTAATGTATGGAGAGAAATTGGGAACTGTCCAGGCAGCCAGTTGTCTGTCATTTCTTAGTTTTGGAAGCTGCTGTCCCTGCATTTCCTATATAATCAAATATATTTATCCCTCTCAGGTCTCTGAAGTGGTTGAAGACTAGATAGCTAGAGTCTCATAGTTAAATTTTGTGTTGTTTAGGAATTAAGAGGGTGTTCTGGATCTAAGAAGATGTTTTTAAAATTGTGATACAAGTTAGTATGAAAGCTGAGTTGGATAAAGAACTTTAAACTCATGGAGATGGTTGGATAGTAGAATGTTAAAGTCAGTTGCCAAATATTATGGGCTGGACATTGGGAAGTTTTGCTAACCCTTCTAATTCTCATTAAAAAAAAACAAACAAGGAATAAAGTCCTTCCCTGTGCCAAAAAAACCCCAATTTATCTTATTTCTTGTTTCAATATCCAAAAGACTTACTGTTTATTCTAATTTCTGATTTTATTGCAATGTATCTTTTGATCATTTGAATATTTACATAATTTTATTTTTATTTAATATAATTATGAATAACAAATTTGAATGCAAAAAAGAAGTTTATCTACATTACTGAGGTCAGAAATATGCAAAAAATTTCAGAAAATAAAGAGAAGCATTCTGCCTAAAGTTGATATGTTGGGTTTTATGATTCATAGTACAATAAAGTCTTTTAAAGATGTATTTTATGAAATAGATGAGTTTTTCAGCAGCATATATGAAAAAAATTTAGTATATGCATGGATGTTTCATTCAAGAAGATTATGCTGCTGTGAGACATGTCTAAACCTTACCATCCAACTGCAACGTTGACAAAGCATGCAGCGATATGAAAGCCGCTTCTTGAAAGTGATGGTCAATGTAATTTAATGCAAGGCTCTAAATAGAAAACTTGTTCAGCTCTTACTTGAATCTCTGAAGTAGTGTATGTCACAAGAAACTTGTAATTTTCTTGTAAGTATGCTAACAAACTGGTATAATCATATTTTGTTAGAGATGCAGGTTCTCAAACAGCTGCAGTTTATCCCTTTTTAAGGTTTGAGTTTTAAAATACTGCCTAACATTTGTTTAAAAAAAAAAAAATCTAAAGCACTGTTCCCATTTGCAAAATGCAAACCTCTAGGGTAAACTACCCTTAGGGAACAAGAGTTAACTGGGCACAGAAACCACCTGAGTTCATTCCAGGAAGTCTTAGCCAATAAAAAATTTGCTAGAAGCAATAACAAAGAGGTTTTGTAGCTCAAGAAATATTCAAATAATACTAATTAGAGCATCTACCTTAGAGGGTTAGATATATTTTAGATTTAAAAATTTGCATCAAAGTGTGTCTATAGTCTCCTGAGGATCTGGATGAGTAGAGAGTCATGTGTTAAAGCTATTTTAATAATAAAGCAAAGCATTATTTGTCTTCCTCCCCTCCCCCTGCTGAAATTTATACTGATCGTTTAAAACTAATGACAAGTAAAATTGCTGGTGCCTTAACATAAATCAAGGCATTAGCAGCAAACCATACTAGTATATAAATAATCAGGAATGTACACAATCATAGTAATAACAATGGGGAGAACAAATGATGCGATTATCTAGAGACTGACAGTTTCCCGATTTCTAACTTATAGTTAAAGCATTTGTTTTAGAGGTCTCCAGAGAAATATCGGTAATCCACTTAATGGGAATACTTTCATGACTGAATTGTGGTGGAAGTTGGGTCTCTTTGATAAAATTGGTTGGCAGTTTGAGGTGGCATCTGGCCGCACATGGGGAAAAGTTTAGCATCCCTTTGCCTGCTGGGATGGACAAAGCCAGGTTGTGGCCAGACAATATGTCCTGTTGAAGGGGCGTGGCTAAGAAACTGCACAACCATGCAGATGATGTCAGTTGTTGAGAAGCAATGAGATTGTTGGACATTGAGAGAGATCTCGTGTACCCTCGAGACTGCCAAGTATCGTGAGATAATGCAATATATAAGTCTGAGAATTCCATGTGGTGTCTCTCTTCCTCCTGCCCTCACCGACCAATATGTCACACTGAAGAAGAGCACAGCAAGGTATGCCATTAACAGAATTTAGATTGTTATATTACAAGGCAAAGGTCTGTTATAAAAATTGCTGAGAGTTCCTTGAAGGCATCTGTGTGCATTGGGGCCCCAGAGCACCAGAAATGTGTGTAGAGCAAGTGGAGTTCAGAAGGCACTTGGAGAGGCTTTCGGCTTTGAGACTTGCCCAGGCCAAAGAAATCATGGAGGCAAGTCATGGCTGATTGAAAAGTTGCTCTCAGTTGGTGGTTAGAACAGACTGATTTTATAAGCCAGCCACCATTTGTTGGTGGAGATAGACTGTCCTTATGAACTGGCAAAGTAAGTTCCAACAGACACTAATCTTTAAAAGGAACTGTCTTCCAGGACTACTGGAAGCCAAGTCATACTGGGTGGACCAATGCTAAGAATATTAATATCCCTTTTTAATGTTTATTTATTACTCCAAGTTACATCTCCAACATAGTGACCTCTTTCTAACCCTCCCAGTCCCACCCTCTCACCCTCTCCTTGCCCTCCCTACTATCCTACTACTCCGGAGTGGTGTTTCTATATTGTTGACTTTCTCAAAGAGCCAACTCTTGGTTTTGTTGATTCTTTGTTCTTTTTGTTTCTAAGTTGTTGATTTCAGCCCTAAGTTTGATGATTTCCTGCTTTCTGTTCTTCTTGGGAGTGTCTGCTTCTTCGTTTCTTTTCTTTTTTTTTTTTTCCTAGCTTTTTCCAGTTCTGCTGTTAAGTTGCTAATATTAGCTGTTGCAATTTACTTGTTGAAGGTATGTGGTGCTATGAACGTTTCTCATAGCACTGCTTTCATTGTATCCCATAGGTTTGGGTATGTCATGCCTTCATTTTGTTGGATTTTAGAAAGTCTTTGATTTCCTTCTTTATTTGTTCTCTGACCCAGTGGTCATTCATTAGAGAGTTGTTCAGTTTCCATGAATGTGAAGGCTTTTTATTTCTGTTGTTGTTAAAGTCCAGCTTTAATTGATGGTGGTCAGATAAGGTACAAGTGGGTATTTCAATTCTCTGATATCTATTGAGACTTGCTTTGTGTCAGACAATAGGGTCAATTTTGGAGAAGGTTCTGTGAGGTGATAAAAAGATGGTGTATTCTTTTATGTTTGGTTGAAAGATTCTGTAGATATCTGTTAGGGAGTTCCATTTGGTTCATGACCTCTGTTAGTCTAATTATTTCTCTGTTTGGTTTCTGCTTTGATGACCTGTCCAATACCCTATATGTGGCTGTTTCTCTTATAACAATAAATACAATACAAAACAACAGAAATAATTAGGCCACAATTATGAGAATTCTAAGGCTTAGCGTACATTCCCCATGTCCATACGTATTTGGCAACTGACTTTAACATTCTACTATCCAACCATCTCCATGAATTTAAAGTTCTATATCCATCTCAGCTTTCATACTAACTTGCATCACAATTTTAAAAACATCTTCTTAGATCCAGAACACCCTCGTGATTCCTAAACAACTCAAAATTTAACTATGAGACTCTAGCTATCTATTCTTCAACCACCTCAGAGACCTGAGAAGGATAAATATATCTGATTATGTAGGAAGTTCAGGGCCTGCAGCTCCAAAACTAAGAAATGACATACCAGTGGCTGCCTGGACAGTTCCCATTTTCTCTCCATACAATACAGCATCAATCTTCAGTCGTTTGGCCCCGTTTCTCTGACAGACATTGATTGTAGAGCAAGAATTATGAAGGACTTGCCTACCCTGTCTTGGCAGAGCTAGGCTGTTGACTTACCTGCTTCCAAGTTTTGTCCTTTTTGGACAGCATTCTATCTACAGTTGGAGCAAGGGGTTTTTCTTGCCAAGAGATAGGCTTGCCACTAATTCAATCATCTCCCACTGGAGATTCTTCGATGCTCATCTTCTACTTGGAGTAGAATAGGGGGTGCTGTCAGGGTCTGACATGTCTCAATATCAAAATCTTAAGTTAAGAAAACATCTGTTGTACTGTATTGTATTTATTATTATAAGAGAAAGAGCCATTTGTTGGACTGAAAGGGGAAACTGTAGGGGGAAATAAGATATACCTTAAACTTAAAAGAAAAAATAGGGAAGAGGATGGGGGGTTGAGGGTGGGAGGGTGGGACTGGAGGGGGAATAGGGAGGAGACTGCGATTGAGATGTAACTTGAAGAAATAAAAAATAAAGAAAAAAAATCTTTGAATGCCATGTTCTGCAGATCTCTTGAAGTTTTTGACAATGCTCTATCTATCTCTTATATTTAGATAAGCAAAAGTTGCTTGTCTCTTAGCAACTTGATTTCTGATTAGCTTAGAAAATAACTGTGATAGACTATCATAGTACCTAACAAAATGACAAGCTTGCATGAATATTAGTTTGCATTTCTTAATTATCCAAAACAATTTATAACAGTTTGTAGCAAAAGGCTGAAACTTCACATTGCATTTTTAAGCATTACTAGGTACAATACCTTTAAAAAGCATTACCCTTAATTTTGTATCAATATACAAAGATCAATACCAACGTAGCACAATACAATCTTAATTTTGCATTAATATACAAAGCTCAATACCAATTTAGCCAAATATAATATTAATTTTGTATCAATATACAAATGTATAAGGGCATATTCAATAATCTGTCCTTTTTTCTTGATCTTTCCTATATTACGTCTATATCCCGTTTTTTCTCAAGTCTGTTCCTTCCTACATAGGAGAGGAGAAGGATACAGAAAAGGAAAAGAGAAGTCCCTGGGTCCAACCTCCAAAACCCATTTAACAAGACCATTTAACAGCTTGTAGTCTCTTCCCATAAATAAGAAGATTTTCTATTATCCATCAAATGACCAAAGTGGGGGAAAACACCCTCCTCACCTTCTGGGGATGGGAAGTCACTCTCTTAAAATGACTTCCTGCTGATTTGGGACATAGTAAACCTGTTTGGGGCCCAAATAAGAATGGAAAAATGTGCTCAGCTATTGAAATGTCCTAAGAATTTTGGAGACAGAAGCTGAACTTCAGGGCTTTACTGGAGTTCTGGCTGGAGCAGTCTGTGGAGCTGAACAATCTTAGTGATTTTGAGTTGTTGTGGTTGTAGACTTTTAAGGAAACAGCTATTGAGGAAGTCTGCAAGTCTGGATCGTCTGGGCTACTTGTCTTCTTTGGTGTCTGATCTGTTTTCTTCTGAGGTTTCAGTTGTCCAGTTTTCCCTGGATTCCTTGGATGGATGCTTTAAATCTCCTGAAAAGATAAGAACAACCCCTGCCCTAATCCTAACTCTGGGGCACTACCTTTTTTTTTGGGGGGGGGGACAGGTAATATTTTTCCTGGAGCAAATTTGTTTTTTTGACAATATATAAAATATTATATTCAATTCGGATTAAAGAAGAAATTATTTTGATATTTTGGAGCTAAACAAACCTTTAGTGTATATATTTTGAGATCTCAAAGGACAATTTATTTGAATTTCAGCATGCCTTTTGTAAGTATAGGTTTTAAATTTAAATCCCTCCAAATCCTGTGTGCCTTTCTCTGCATTCTAAGTATTGGGATCAAAGACATGTGGTTCCCAATTGATGGGATTAAAGATGTGCTCCACCACCCCTGGATCGAAATTTTTCTCTATTTAGAGCTTGTTTTGTGTCAGTCTGACCTTGAGCTCTGAGATCTGCCTGTTTCTGTCTCTAGTGTGTTGGGATTAAGGGTGTATTCTTCTCAAATTATGGGATTAAGGGTGTGCACCATCACCACCCTGTTCCTTGTAACTCTAGAATTTATAAGACAACTAACTCTATAGTGATCCTCCTGTCTCTGCTGGAGCTAAAGGCATGGGCTAATACCACACATTTCATGTATTTTACCTTAGCTCCAAGTTTTTTTCAACTCTTGGAGGTTCAGGAAACCAGGTTGAACAGCAGTAACCTTTAATTTATTTACAGTATTTTAAACCTGTTATAGTAGTGCATATGACTAGCTTTTCCAAGAACAGGATTCTGTCCTTACTCACAAACAGAGACACTACAGGCACACACACATACACAAATACACATACACTCACATTGCACAATAAAATAAAATATAGGAAATTAATTTCAGTTCGGGAAACAGTTATTTAAAGATTTGTTCATCATTTTTCAGTTTTGCATATGGTTTGCAAAGCATATGTTAACTCAGTTCTTTGTCTCAAAGCAAAATTTCTCTATAAGGCCTGAGGGCATAGGTCCGAGCAGGACATTTGCTTCCCATGCACACGATCTATGATTCAGTCACTAGCTCTAGACAATAAAAGATATAAGTGCTCTATAAAATTTTTCCTACTGTTCTGACTTTTTACAACTTGCATTTTTTATTTAATCAACAACTTTAATAAATATTCACATTAATTTATGTATGAATATATACATACATGTTAAAGTTGAAAATTTTAAATTTAAGTTAAAATTGAAAATAAAACTAGAGGAAATGATTTTAAGATTCTCACATTATAAATAATAACACTATTTACAATAAAAGTAGTAAAATAAAAATGATCAACTATATGTCAAATGCATATATCTATGAAGAAATCCAAATTTATACAATTAAAAAAGACTAATATTAAAATATGAGAGAGTCTAAATACAGAAATAACTACAAATAACACAGAAAAAACTAGGGAAACATCAGAATTAGAATTTATAATATATATTGACGCTTGGCATGATGGGTTACATCTATAATTCCAGTACTTTGGAGACATAGGGAAAGTAGAGAGATAGTATCTAAAGGCAAAGAAAAGAGGGATAGAAGGAAGGAACCAGACAGAAAGGAATGCAGAGACACTGTATTTTTGTTTCTCTAGAAACCAAATATGTAAAAAAGCTATTCAGTTAAAGAAACATTGAGTTTTTATTGTAATATTGGAATATATTAGATATAATAGGATGAATGACAACTAGTCCTTTTCCAGGGTTGGAATCACTCTGCGCACCATGGGCTCAGAAGATCATATGCTCACATTGTTGTACAGTTTTTATTTAGGAAAAAAAATACAGTGGTCACAGAAAGCTTTATACTCCTTCAAACTCAATGAAATTTATAGAGAATTAGATCATGAGATTTAAATTACCATGAAAATGTTAGCAGTATCAAGGTAATGAGGCAACTTATTACCCATTTCGACCTTCACAAGATATAAATCCTATAAGCACAAAGGATGAAAGCCAGAATTGGTTAAAAAGCAAAATTAGCTTTCAATGTAACTTCTTATGCCTCCTACATGAAAACAGAAAAAATTATTGCTGAACAATATTGACACAATTTCCAAGATTCTGATATGCACACTGACCAACTATATCTCAAAGCCAGTCACTTTTTAATCCCCAAACTTAAAAATGTCAAGATGAACTTTATGAGTAAGACAAAAATGATAATCTTGAAATGAAAAGAAAATTATCCCGAGTTACCCCTGCACAGGATAAAATATGATAATTATAGCAAAGGGAGGCAAAGAGGGAGTAGTAAGAGTAGGAACGAAAGAGGCTGGGATAAGAGAAAGGATCCAAGAGGCAACTTGCAAAATCCAACAGCAAGATGTTCACTCACTCCTTGGAGATAGTGAGGATAGCTAGTGGAGGTGAAGCTTTGATTTATACTCAATGAGACAATTTAAATTTCTGACTTCCAATGTGGTGAAAAAGTAAATGTGTGCTGCTATAAATAGTGTTTGTTATGATTTGTTATAGCAACAGTAGGAAACTAATGCAACTACTTAAGTGAGGCCAATGAAAGCTGATAAGACACGGTCGCAGAGACTAGGAGCTACCTTAGGGAGCCATCATCTCAAGTTGAGATAATGAAATTTCTTCCTTACAAGCCAGGGAAAATACTTGTCAAGGCTAAGGAAATGTGAGTAAGCTAGGGAATTGAAATTGCTTAGCTTTTTCATCGGCAGACAAATAACTTGAAAGTATATTTTTCACTTCTTTAAATGATCATTAGCTCAAATTTGTACGTTTATTGTAGATGAAGTTTAAAGATTTGAGTCATTAATCTCCCAACTTATGTGGTAAATTACTATGTATATAGCTAAGCAATAAATATATGGATGATTAATATGTTCTTCATCATACTGATATTGAACACTGATGTTTAGAACTTAGTTTCAATAGATTGTATCTTGATTTAAAATTAATCATCTTATGCAAAATGTGACTTTGCTATATAAGTTTTAACATGGATCACACTGTCTCATTAATTAACATTGTTTCTCCTTGGTGGTATTTTAATAACCACTCATTTCTTTCTGTGATGGCAGAGCTAAGGATAAGAAAACATGTAACTATTCTGATGTATACTTGAAGCATTCAGAAATATATATTTTAATGAGTTGTTGAAATTATATATAGCTTATCCATACTATTTTATCTATGTTAAATGCACTAATATGTAATTTGAAGTTTAAAATATGAGAATCATTTGAATCCATTTATTTATTTATTTATTCTCTCATATAATACATGCCAAAGACAACTTCCCCTCCTCCCTCTCATTCAAATCCCTCACCACCACTTCCCCTCTCTTCCAAATCTACTCCTCCTCCATTTTCCTTTAGAAAAGAGTAACCCTCTAAAGGATATCAAGCAAACATGGTGTATCAGCTAGCAATAACACTCAGAACATCTCCTCATGTTAAAGCTGGATGAGACAACCCAGCAGGAGGAAAAGGATCCCAAAAGCAGGCAAAAGAATTCGAGACAGGCCCCATTCCCACTGTTAAGGGTCCTATAAGAACCCTTAAGGTCCTACAAGCTACACAACCATAACATATATATGCAGTTGACCTAAATCAGACCCATACAGGTTCCCTGATTGTTGGTTCAGTATCTGTGAGCCCCTAGCAGCCCTGGTTAGATACTTCTGTTTTTTGTTTGTTTGTTTGATTGTTTGTTTTGTGGTGTTCTTGACCCTTCTGGCTCCTATGATCTTTCCTCCTCCTCTTCCACATGTTGAATCCATTTTCTTTAATTTGTGAGAAATATAGATGAAGTGTTGCGAAATTTTGATCAGATGTTGAATATGCATGAGTAGAGAGCAGAATAAAAAACAAGCAGTCAAAACGAGAATTCCTCACAAACTGAGTAATCTTAAAAAAGTAAAATAATATACATTCTCATTGTATTCATATGCAAAATATGATTGATAATATCTATATGAAAATCATATCACTTTAAAATAATGTGAAATATGGAAGATTTTTTTAACTCAACAGAGAAGAGTTGACAGCTTTCTGTCAATCACTGTCGTAATCAAATGTTGGTAACTCTGAAACCAAAGCAGGACTTTATCAGTAGATGTATTTTCAGTGAGTTTATTGAAGTACTGAATGAATGGTGATTGTGACTCTATGTATATTTGTATATTCTCCAATTGCATGTTGTTTCCTAATCTCAGCCTGGATTCCAAGGTTTCTTTTATCAGGGGAATTATTAAAATAGCCAAGGATTTTTAAGATAATAAGATACATATATTTTAATTTGAGAGTAATAATAAAGTGAATTTTCAGCATAACTAACACCAGCATTGTGAGAATAGTGATTTTGGTTTACAGTTTTATAAAGGCCAAAGTTGGAGGGAAAGACTTTCTTCTGGGCATAAGAGAATATCTGCACTTATGAGCACATCTGCTTCCCTTTTCTTCCCTGGACTATAAGAAAGCAAAAAAGCAGCAAGCAAACCAAAGAAAAAATGAGAGAGAGAGAGAGAAACAGAGAAAAGGAAGAAAGTGAAGGAAGGAGGGAGGAAGAAATGAAGGAAGGAAGGGAGAAGGAAGAAAAAAAAGAGACAGAAAGAGAGAGAGAGAGAAAGAAAGAAAGAAAGAAAGAGAGAGAGAGAGAGAAAGAAAGAAAGAAGAAAGAAAGAAAGAAAGAAAGAAAGAAAGAAAGAAAGAAAGAAAGAAAGAAAGAAAGAAAGAAAGAAAGGAAAAGATGTATGAAGTGTAGGTGTGAATCTTAGAGAAGTTAGAGGAAGGAGCCATGGTGGGTGAATATGATCAGAATATAGTGTATTGCACATATAAAACTCTCAAAGACCATTGCATTTTAAAAAGTCAAGATATAGCAGTTCTAGGTAATAACAGCTGTCCTTGTGAAATGTGGTGAATATTCAAAATTGTTATCAACATACTTGGGGCTTAAGACGTTTTAAATAATACTAGAGATCAACAAGGAATTAATAGAATGACAGTATACATCAAGTCAAGTCCTTTTCAAAAGGGAAAAGAAAGGGGAAGAGGAATGGAGAGGAGGAACAGGAGGAGAGGACAGGGAGAAGAGGGAATGGGAGGGGAAAGAGAAGAATTGAGGGAAATTTTTAAATTTTAATTTTCATTTATTCAAGTTACCTCTAGATGACGGACACCTCCCTTCTCCACTCCCTGTTCCACCCTCCCAGCCTCTTCCCCTCTTCTTCCTTTTCTTCTTCTTGGGTGAGAGGGGACCCCACATATCACCCCCCCCCTCAGTTCTTCAGTTACATGAGGGCTAACAGCTTCCAGATTGAGGGAATTTTATGTTGTATTTTTTAGGTTGACAAAACAGATTTCAAAGGCACAAAGTTTCCATGCTGGCAATGTAGGTGGTCACATCAGGTGATGAATTTTCCCTCAAAGAATGAGTCAAGAAGACCTAAAAGTGTGCATTGAGAAATGACCTCACAAATAAGCCACTGAGCCAGTCAAACATAATTCATCTGATGAAAGAAAGGAGCTTGAAGCTGGTAGACTGGCCACTTCACACAGAAGGGAGTGATTCTGTCCTTGATTGTTTTATGTTGTTTTGTGTTTCATTTTGAGGATAATGTGAAAATAATTCATTTTCTAAACTATTATGTTTTCTGTTTAGTCAGTCTGTTTACATGTTGAGACAGACCTGTAGTAACAGCCAGAAACTCCAACTGCTTACAAAAGGAACATAAAAAACATAATTTTCTTATTTGTGAAATATCTCAACCCTGGTCTCAGTGTATCAGAGTTTTGTTTGGAGAGCATTCTGTTTATATTGTGTGTTAATTTTCTCAGGCATGAGAATACCACATGTTTTGAACAATGTTGACATATGGCAATATAGTTTTGGTAACCCAGCCTATCATTCACACACACACATACATTTATATATATCCACATGTAAACACATGTAAATATATAAACACACATGTATATTTGTATGTATTTACATAATATGTAATAAATATATATTATACATAATATATATACATATTTTATTTTATTGCATGTACATAAACATGACCATTGAGAGAATTATTTTAGTTTTAATTGTTTGAAAATAAATATAACTTTTCAGACTAATATTAATTGTCGATTACAGTCAGTGATATATTTGTTTGAATTAAATTTTCTTAAATATAATGAAAAGAATCACCAGGAACTTATTCTTTTTGTCTCTTAAGTAGTGATGATGATGTACCATGAATTAAATTATTCATTCACTCTATAAGATTTTGAAAGCAAAGGCAAAAGACATCTAGAGAAGAATCTTGGAAATGAGTAGGCAGGTGACTATATCACATCTACAGGAAATGAAGATTACAGGGCTCTCTGAACCACTCAAGTATCATTGAAAATGATTGTCTAAGTTTATGACTTCTATTTTTCTACCCACAGGAATAGAGACAGTAATAATTATCTACAATTTCACTTACTTTGAGAATGTATTTTCTTGTCACTTTCTCCTGATTGACTGTGAATATACCTGGCACAATCATTTTCATAAATATAACAGATGAACTTTTGTCAGTGTGTTTTTCTATTTATTTTTAGCATCATGTCAGTATTCTCCTTTGCTAAAAACTGCAGAAGCTAACAATTTCCATCTATTGAACATGTACAGTGACCACCACAGGCTCCCAGTCAAAGTAAACTACAGGTCAACACTAACAAGAAAAGCTGCGAGCAACATGAAACTCACAAAATACTACAGCAAAAAAAAAAAAAAAAAAAAAAAAAAAATTGTGAAATTTTTAGCATAACAAAATATTAGACAGTATGGCTTAGAAATAATAGAAATTTGTTTGTCAGAGTTCTGGATGTTGGTACATGCAAGATTAAGGAGAAAAAAGATTTAATATCTGAGGAAGTTTTATAGAATGCTTTCTTCTTGTCATTTCTGAATAGACAATGGAACACTCCAGATATTCTTGTTCCCTATAGTAAACTCCTAATGAAATCATATTGAGGATTAGAATTTCAATGTTTTAGAATTGTGAGATCCTGCAAGAATTATCTGTAGCACTGACCAATAGGAGAATTTGCATATAGAAGGTGATGAATAAAATGTGGTTGCGTAAGTGAATTAAAAAAATTTTACAATTAAACCAGAGAAACATAGATTGAACAATAGGTATTAACATTATAAATGTTAATTTCTTGTGATTTCTTGGTATAAATGTAAATATAGTCACTTAAGCATCAGAATATGGAAAATAACCATTAATATAACAGCTTAATTAGCTTAAGTATTTGAGAAAGAGAAAGTGAACTGTGTCAGTGAGAAAGCAACATAAGCCTATTTTGTCTCTATGCAGACAGTCATAATTATCTTTTTTCAGTTACTGTCAAGTGTATTTTCTTGTCACACTTTTCTGATTGACTATGAATGCACTGGGCATATTAATTCCATAAATATAATAGAAGAACTTTCATCTATGTGTTTTAATATCTTAATATCATTGTGTGACCTTAGAAAATTAACATATACATTATTTGTAAAATAATATTTGCTAGGCATTCTTAACTATACAGAAATATATATATATATACACACATACATCATTAATTATAGGACAAGTAATTTTTTGACAAGACTGCTTTTATAATGACAGTTTATTAAATATACATATATATGTAACATTACATATATATATATAATCTTATTAGGAATCTATCAAAAAATTTAACTTTCCTCCACCAGAGGCCATTAATTACCTATAGCTCCTCAGTTGAGGTGTAATTTATGAATCTCTCACTCATAATGCTGAAATTTTTTTGCCTTGATATTGTGCAGATGTTGTGCTTGTAATCATGGAGGCTGTGAATTTATGTGTACAATAGTACTTCCATGTCTAGCAAATACTACTTCACTACATATGTTCACACCTCTGCCTCTTTCAAGCTTTATATCCCCTTGAATATAATGATCCTTGGGTCCAGAGAATAGGTCATGTGATTTCAATGTCAAATTCATAGCTAAGTACTTGGGCAGTGTCTTATTAACCACACATTGAGCAGTAGTGAATCTTTATATAAATTGCCATGGTTTTCTTCAGGGATGTGCAACTGAGAAGCCATGTAAGCTCTAGTACATTGCTCTACATTCACTCACATACAAGTAACACTAAGTAAACTCTAAGGCTTTGTTTGTTTATTTGTTCGATTTTGTTTGTTTTTAATGTACATGAAATTGGGAGTGAATAGTTGTTAGGGGAATGGGTGGGTAGTTGGAAGGAAGGGATAGGATACGAGGTTGGACTTGATCAGTATGCATTATTAGTAAGTTTGAAAATCTCAAACAGTAAAAAAGCAATCTAGCAATCCAAAGAATTAAGCAGGAATTAGTAAAATTAGATTAATATCTGATTTTCAAAAATGACTTCAAGTTTTATTGTAGAAACCACATCAAGTAAGTTGAGATTTTAAAGATTTGGAAGGACTTATAAATTTTGGAAACAGTCTCATCATTACACACTATCAAGAGAGAAAGAAAAATAATATAAAAATACTTGCAAATGATTACTTTCTTCTTGGTTATTGTACTGAAAAAAAAAAGCTGCTGTTGACTGCAGAAAAAAAAAAAAACAAAATCTGAGAACATGACTGTCAAGTTAGTTGGGATGGCTAGGAAATACTTGAGAAAATCAACTTGATAAAGAAAATATCTTTTTTTTCATGTTTTTTTTTAATTTTTAAAATTTATTTATATCTTCAAGTTACATCTCAATCATAATCCCCTCCCTCCTTCCCCTCCTGGTCCATTCTTCCTGCCATCTTACCCTTCACCCTCCTATCTGCTTTTTTTTTTCTTTTTTTAATGTAAGGTATATATCCCCCCCCCAACAGCTCCCCATAAACATTCTATTTTTTATTACAGTTTTAGAGTTTTCATTCCATGCTTGTGTGGCTCTGCTGCTTTGGGTCTGTGACAGCACAATTTATCACTTAAGAAGTATGTGATGGAAGAGACTGTTCACCTCATGGAAGTTAGGAAAGCAACAGAAAGGGATATAATCCCCATATTACTTAGGGTATGCTCCCATGACCTATAACTTCACATAAACACCAAGCATCAGCAGCTAAAGGTTCTGAAACTTCCTAATAGCACATCTGACTATTAGCACACAGCCACACCTCTGACACACCTACTTTTATAGAGCACTCTAGAGTGAAGACACAGCAGGGATTAAACAGTCAAAATTTAAATTTCCTCTGACTAATTTTCCTGAAGACTTACACACACACAAACCTCGAGACAAAGTGTGAATAATTTCTGTTTTTGAAATTCACACTTCATGTACCATTTTTTTGTTTACGGTTCATACAATTTTTTGTAGTTTTCAGTATCAATATCAATGGTCTGTTGTGAAAATTCTATGAGGTATGACATTTTTAGTTATTAAAATGAACTAATGGTATAGATTTCCTCATGACAGGAGCATCGTTCCTTCTGTTATAGAGTGTTGCACAAGGGACACTGCTAGAACTGCAGATCACACGAATAACAGTGGTGATCTCAAGTCTATTGTCACTGAGCCAGTGTTTGATCGGAGGAATGGGAAAATAGCTGACTGACGTGTACTAGCCAACACGACCTTATGATCAACGGCAGAACAATAAAAATAAAAGCAACTACTGCTAATATCTCTGGAGAACCCATGGCCTACCTTACCTACGACCAGGGAATGAGTATAATATCATACTTTATATTTTAGGACCTAGCAACCCTCTGATGAAAACAGTTGACACTATGTCTTTAGCATGAGATGAAGCGATGATTTGGAGAAAACAAGAAGCTTCAAGAAGCAGTAAAAAATACTGCTTTGCCACTTGGTCACAACAACACTTTTATACACTTGTGAGATGTAATATGCATTGGCTTCCATTATTAATATATACCAAGAAAACAAATTACTGTAGTCAAATTCATCGCAGTGTTCAACACTTGTCCTCTGTTTACTCAGCAGAAGAAGCTGTGCAGGATAATACAGAAGAGGATGATAAAATAGTGAATCATGGTTTCAAGGAGTTTAAAATTTGGCATTCAAGTGAAAATACATGAACACATATCTGAACTACTACACACATGCTAAATTACAACATTGCCAATTGTGAAAGTCTTTGCTACTCTTTGAAACACAAGGCTAGACCCTCCTTAAACTGCATTTGGGTAAACACAACAGTAAATACAAAAGAAACTTAAAGTAATTTTGAAAATATATGAATGCTATTATTTTAACATTTTACCATTCATTTCAATAATGAAGTGTTGAGTAAAACTGACAAGTGATCTTGTAATTTTGAAAAATGAATCATTTATACAAAAAAAAATTAAATCTTTGAAATTTATACTGTGTTCTATAACAAGTCACACTTTACTGCTAATCCATACATTTTGGAAACATTTATTTGTATATTATGCCAATGCAATTACATATTTAAATTACTATACCATATGTGATATCATGTATAACAACACATTACTAAGTAATACCTCATTTACCTTATTTTTAAATCAATTTAAAAAATTTCAGGTCTCCCTACAAACCAATGATTCTATAAATTTCTCTTTTCATTACCACTGGTTTCAAAGCCATTTTTTGTCTCTAATTTATTTTTAATAGTCTTGACAAAAGAAAATTGAATGAGGATTCTTCCTTTTGTCTCTTTCCCTACTGATTATTTTCCACTTATTCTGCCCTCCAATCACTTAGCTGCTTCACTTTCTGATTATATAGACACAATTTGCGGTGGTGCTATCTTTATTACATTTAATTTTCTCCTCTCGGGAAATTTTTTTTCACTCAATACAACCAGAGCCTCTTGACATTTATCCTTTTCATCAGAATCTCCTTATTATTTGCAGCAGGTTTTCTCTGCCATTTTATTTTCCTCTCCTTCTCTGATCCTAATGGGAGAGTAGGACTATATGTATTTCTATACTTCCTTCTCCTTCATTCTCACAATATGAAGAGCATCTAGCATTGTACTAATAGAAAAGAGACTGAACAAAGAATAGGGAACAGTCTATAGAAGACGACTTTCCAGAAGTGTTACAAAATTGCTAGAATAAGAATCTAGCTGTTACCATGGCATTTTGCCTCACTTAGATGAATCAATTTTTTTCTTTGGTGACTGAATAATATTGGCATCTTAATACCACAAGTACAAGGAGACAGTGTGTTGCAATCACCTATACTGTCTATAAGTTCCTTAATTGGAATCATGGTAACACACCAAGAATCAGGTATGTGATTTTCATTCTTCATCTGTCACTGAAGAGCTACATAAATCAGCACAGACAATTAGTTCAGTATGCTTTGATCTAACCACTGGCAATGAAGGTTAATGACACCTACTTCAGTTGGTTATTGAAGTACTTTATTTATCAGTTAAACTTGCACCCTTTATGTGTATCAGAGTTCTCTGAAAATTATGATGTTTGGAGCTTGTTAGATAAGCAAAAGACATTCTATGACTGTATTTGAACACTTAAGGTTTTCTCAAATAATTATACTGCAATTAAGCTCCCTACAAATAACAAATGAAACAAACAGAACTAAAATTAGCCTTATAGTTTACTTTTGTGACAAAATCCCACCAATTTATGAAGGTAATTAAGTGGATATTGCATGTTTCCAAAGAAACATTTCTGAGTTTAGAGAGATAAGATGTAGATGATGATAAAGAGTTTTGAAGATTGAATAAGTATGTTCAAATCTGGGCAGTAGATACCATGGGCAAAACTAGAACTTAGTCTTCATATATTATTCTCTGAGTTAGATGTAGAAATAAAGGTAAATTGTACTATTCAGGATCCTGGGCTATGAGTGAATTCTCTGGAGAGAGTAAATCACTTTTTAGCAAAAGACCAACATCTTAACTGATTGTTTTGAAGAAGAAAGCAATCGCATTCATTGTGGTATGAGTCTGAAATATGTAGGAAAACAATGTTGTTTATGATTTGCCCCTTAATAAAATGAAATCTGTTAGGTTTTACAACTACTTTATTATCATTATTAATTATTAATTATGATTATTATTATTTTATTTTTTTCAAGTTATATATCAATCACAATCTACTCCTTACTCCACCCTCCAGTCCCACCCTCCCACTCTCTTTCCCCCTCATTCCCACCATCCACATCCTTTTTTTATGTTTAAGGTACATCTTTCTCCCCCCTAACAAGTCCCCCTTTCAATCCAACAAATGGTTCTTTCTCTTATAACAAAAAATACAATACAAAACAACAAAAATAATTAGACCACAATTATGAAAATTGTAAGGCTTAGCATACATTCCCAATGTCCAGTCCATACATATTTGGCAACTGACTTTAACATTCTACTATGCAACCATCTCTATGAGTTTAAAGACCTATATCCAACTCAGCTTCCATCCTAACTTACATCACAATTTTAAAAACATCTTCTTAGATCCAGAATACCCTCTTAATTCCTAAACAACTCAAAATTTAACTATGGGACTACAGCTATCTAATCTTCAACCACATCAGAGACCTGAGAAGGATAAATATATCTGATTATACAGGAAGTGCAGGGCCAACAGCTTCTAAAACTAAGAAATGACAGACCACTGGTTGCCTGGACAGTTCCCAATTTCTTTCTATACATTACAACATCAATCTTCAGCTCATGGCCCCATTTCTCTGACAGACATTAATTGTAAGGCAGGAATTATGAAGGACTTGCCTACCCTGTCTTGGCAGAGCTAGGCTGTTGACTTACCTTCTTCCAAGTTTTGTCCTTTTTGGACAGCATTCTGTCTACAATTGAAGCAAGGGATCTTTCTTGCCAAGTGGCATGTTTGCCACTAATTCAACCATCTCCAGTTGGAGATTCTTCGATGCACATCACTTTTCAAAGGGTTTTGTTGTTGGTAGAAATATTATAACTACTTTTATTATGAAGTTAATAACTAGGGAAAATATGTACCATTTTATTCAGAAACAATATGATATATATATATATATATATATATATATATATATATATATATATAGAGAGAGAGAGAGAGATAGCTCAGGCATATGTCTCATGGTTGAGCACACTTCCATATGAATTCACATTGAAGTCACAAATTTTGGTGCTATTTTTCTGATAATTAAATTAAGTACAATTGTAAATACTTGAACTGAATTCTTTTTTGTCATTATGCCATCATAATTTTAAGGATTTATTATGTTTCTTCCAAAACCTTTTATTTCATGTAAAGTTTTCCTCTTTAATACTGGGGTTATTTATTTTGAAAATTATCCATTAAAATTTTGAAATTATTGAAGCTAAGTAAATTCAATCTGGATTTGGATATTATTCTATACATATAAGAGCAATGGAATAATGGGTTGTTGAAAACCACCATTGGAGATGACTTGTGGTTGAATACTGGTAGCTGCACATGGAAGGCCTCACCTCCATCAGGTTTTGGTCCATTCAAACTGAGCAAAATTCTGTGCACCAGAAAGCATCCTTCTCAATAGAGATGCACTCATCAGGTTTTTGCCCATAATTCTTAAAATAAAAGAAGAGTGCCATGTGATAAAGTGTAAAAAAAAGACCATTGTTATAAAGCTGGGGATTAGGAAACTGAGGAAAGATTCATTTATACGAGGTAGGCTCCACACTATGAGAAGTGGTTATTCAAAATTACATGTATATTTTTCACAACAACTGCTGCATTTCTTCTCCCTTTTTTCTTTTCTAATTTCTAATTTCTTCCTTCCTTCCTTTCTTCCTTTCTTTCTTCCTTCTTTCCTTTGTTCCTCTTTATTATTAAGTTCAAAAATCTTTATTTATTATCTAAAAGATAGATTTGTTTGCTTATATTGACAATTTCATGCATGTGCATGTGTATAAAGTATTTGGGACCTTTTCATCTCCTATTTGCCTTGCGCATTTCCTTCCCACACCTGCTGATCTCTTTCATTTTATAAACAAGTCCTCCCCCTATTTTCTTATCTTCATATGTTTGTTTGTTTCCTCTTAATCCACTGAGTTAGTAAGGGTTGTTTGTATGCACACAGGTAAGCACAGTGTTATTAATTGCATCTTGGGCAATTTCACAGTGGCTACACCATGGAGGAAATGACCTCTTCTCCAGTAAATATCAACTGTCAATAGGTCCTTGGGCCCTCCTAAGTTCCTCCCCCATAAACAATGAATGCATATTGTACAGGTCATATTCAGAAAACCACAGCTGCTAAGATGTCATGAATGAAATAGCCATGTCATACACAGAAGACAGCATTTCAGAATACATGTACTGATACTTTTATTCTGTTCACTCCCTTTCCATAATGTTCCCTGAGCCTTATTGATGATAATCTTGCACACTAAACACTTAGAATATTTTACTTGTTTTATACAAAGTTGGGGCTTATCTACATTTATCCAGTATTAGTGGTTTGAGTACTATTCCATACATTTTCCCTATGTTTTCTGAGTAATAGTTTCTATTTAAAATTTTTTTGTACAGTAGATATGTTTTCAAAATATTCTTTCAGAAATTATATATATATTAAATGTTGTATTGGCAACTTGTGGTGCTGTGTGCCTGCAATATCAGTGCTTGGAACATAAGCACAAGATGATCTCCTCAATGTGAGCTCAGCTTCATCTACAGAGTGAGACCCGACCTTTAAAAAAAAGTTTATTTTTGTCTTTAGTTTTGACGAATATTTAAAAATATTTATAATTTGAGTGATTTTAAAATATGCATTCTACCATCTCTTCTTTTGTACTTAAAAACTAAGAACTGCATCTAATAGTTAAAGCTATCTCTTGGCATGATATGTATGTATTTACCACTTTGTTCCCTTATGGCTCTTCTTTAAATTAAGTGCTGTTCTCTGTCATTATTTTCAGTAGATTCACTATAATATATCTTGGCAATTGTTTTTTCTCTACATTCCTTGACATTACTTATATTAATAATGTCAGATTAATGTTGTCACGAGACTTGAAAATATTCCCTTCTTAACATTACCTTCAACAATTTCTCTCTCCTTTCCTTCTGATTCTGTATTTCTGAAATGTTCATTTAAAATGATAGTAGATTATGTTACAGTTTTCTACAGGTCATTATTTTGTCTTTTATAAATTTAAATAGTTTCTACTGCCTTTCATCAAAGATCATTATTTCAAACTCTTCCTATAATTCATAATCTTTTATTTATTGTCATAAAGTAAACTTTTATGCCATTTTTGTATTTAAATTTTATACATTATATTTATGCCTCTTATATAGTTTTAGTTGCTATCTTGGTTATGTTCATATTTTCAGAATTCTTGAAATATAAACTGTTTTAAATTTCATCACTTCCTTTTTGAAAGTTCTATCAATTCTACATTTTGATAATATTCAATGATATTTTTCTTCCTGCTTATACTGCATAAATTTTTGTCATGTAGTTTGTTTAAGAATTTGATTATATTTTATATTTCTGTAAATTTATCTTGACTTATTTTCTTTTATAAAGCATGACATCTTGTTTTGCCATGCACTTTATTTCAGCAACATTTGAGACTAAATTTGCAGCCTCTAAATTCTAGAGTCTAGAATACAAATTTTCCTGTTGGAGGAAGCTCTTATATATTGGTTCTCAGAGGCTGAATTCAGTGCTCAGAGATCTGGTTACTGCCCTTTCTGAGGCACTCTCTGATGGGTTAATAAAAGTCACTGATGGTCAATTATCTGGACAGAAAGAGTATAGGAAAGTAGGTCTCCTGGGATGAAGAAAGGAACCCTGGGTTTTACACAGAAGTAGCTCTCTCTTCCTCTCAGGACTCCCCAGCAGCAGGAGGTCTGAGTGTGAGCTCTGTGAGCCCTGAAGATAGAACAAGCCACATCGCTGGTTAGGATTAGGTGGCTGGGTTCTAGTTGAGAATCTCCACAGCTAAGGCCTAAGCATTAAAACATTAAAAGGTTTTGATGTATTTAATTATTGGGAAAAAGGCCACCACAGGTTTCAGGCTGCCAGCTAAGGCAAACCAGGCCAGCCACAGGTCTCCCACCAAACCCAGGCAAATGCTCTGCCAGGCTGCCATTTACTGTTCTGCTGGCCTAATATAACAATTTATAGTTATTAATACATATCATTGTTAACAAGGTTGAAGTTTCAGGTTTAAAGGCCTACAGGCCTCTAGCTAAGGCAAGCCTACAGGCTTCCGGCCACAGGCCTCCCATCAAGCCCCTGGGGCTGCTCTGCCAGGTACCTGCCAGCTGTTCCTCTGGCCTAATATAACAGTTTGTAGTTATTAATAAATATCTTTGTTATCAAAGTTTTGGTTTCATTGCCCTGTCTGTAGACTATTCACCAGACTCTTCAGGGAAAGCCTATCCTGCCATAGACTCCTTTATTAACTTTGTATATTTTTAAGCCATGTATACTTTGCAGGAAAATGTCCAGCCCTCCACCTCAGGAACTCCAGCAGCCAGGCTCAGTTGCTTCAAGTTTTGCCTCTGGGTTCCCCCTACATCTTTCCCTGAGTGCTCTACAGTTCCCCTGGATGCCATCCCCTGAGGTCCCTGAAAACGGTGCTGGGATCTTCAGGTTGTGCTGCTGGCCCCTCTACACCTCCAGACAGCAACACATCTGGACTCCCGAACTGCTGAGGCTAAATCTCCACATCTCTGGGACCTGAGGTTAGATGCCTAGGGGAAAAAACAAAAAACAAACTGGTTATGTGGAGCCAGCAGCGCCCGAGTCTTCAGTTACAGCTGCTAAAGACAGTGAACTCAAGGAGAGGAGGGAGGTAGCCCAACTGGAGCTAATCTATGAGCTCTATCACCATCTCTGTGGCAACCATGTATAAACTAGCCACTGTCCCCAGAAGCAAGGAGCTTTGCATGGTCTGGCACTGCAAGCCAGGGGCCAGGACTAGGAATCTGGTCCCTTAGTATAAGTTCATAGTTTAGTTAAGGAAAGTTATTTTCTTTATCTTAGAGTTCAAGTTTGTGTAGACCCCCCTAAAGCATAAGTTAATAGCACTGCAACACACACCTCTGTAACTGTCAGAATGGTAGTTTCAGCCTCTGTCAGGAAGGCCACCCTCAGCCCCTCAGTGGGAGCCTTCCCAAATGTATACCAACCATAGGCGAAAAGTCTGAACAAAACCCCACCAATCCCTAAGCTCCACCAAGCTCAGGACTTGAAATATCACAAATCCTCACTCTGAAAATCTCTGTCCCCTAAAATCCCTAAAAAGCTCTGTCCCCTCAAAAATTCTATTTAAAAGCTATCTGTTGTACTATCCTGGGGGGAGGGACACTCACTCCTGGATTCTTCCCTCCTCTCCTGGGTTCATCCCTCCATGGGCTCACAAGTCCCACCTCAGTGCTGTGTGGTCCCTGGGCTCCCATGTCTTAGGAATCCCTTCCCTTGGGACACTGTCCGACCTAAAAGCTGTGAGGTTTCCAGACTTTAGAGTTGTGGGTTTCCTGGACATCTTTCTGAATCTCTAATAAGCATCATGTATGTTAAACACTCCTTACATTCTGCTTACTTGACTGTGACTTCTTCAAATCTGGGTGAGATCTGAGAGTTTTATAGTTCTAATTTTTGGTAGCTAGTCTCTTCTTGGAGTTATTTGTTTGTCTTCATTTGGTATTGTCACCTCTGATGAGAGGTTGGAGTTAAATAGTGACAAGATTCCAGTTTAGACCTCTGTGGCTCCTGCTCCCTCATGCTCTTCCTTAAATTATTGTATGTGGCTTTCTTATCTCCTGTATGTACCACGTTGTAGCAACCTGAATGCCAAGTTCTGATGGTGTATTACAAATATAGTAAATGTTACTGAGTAAAAATTTTTAAAGATAATCACAGGATTTTCAATTTCCTTTGGTAGTCATGTGGGCCAAGGTGCACTGAGGGGCCTGGACTGACTTTTGTGTGTTTGCTTGTCTTACAACTATGAAAATAGTTATTTTATAAGTTTCTTCAATATTCATAACTTTCTGTCAGAAACAGTAGTTTCATATTAAGTAGTTTATCATGGCCTAAAGTAGATTCTGGTTAATATATTTCTCAATTTCTGGAAAGCTAAAGTTTGGACTTAATTACTATATTAGTATGGTATTAACATCTAGAAGAATTTTTCTATATATCCTGAGTCTCAAAAATTGAACTTGTTAATATTTACCTCATAAAATAGAATTGTTTTCACAGGCTATCTCTTTATAGATTTGTTTTAAAACATATTCAACTTCATTACTAATAATGCATTTCTCAATTTTATACTCAGACATTTGCCAATATTTCTGGGGAAAAGGCTCTCTTTACTTAATTGTTGCTGATACTTTTTTTGTTCTCTGGCTACATGCCTCTGCGTTTTGCCCAATCAGCACTTTTTTGATTTTCTACTTTGGTAAGAAAGCAACTAATACATCAGTTTGCATTGAGGCAGTAGTAATGTCATCCAGCTTGGATCTTAACTGAAATTAAGTTTCTCTGTTTGTCAAAAAATAAATGGCATGGCACCTCCCTGATGGCTTTTAACAAATATCACTGATGATACAAGTATTCAAATTGTGCTATTTATAAACTATATGCCACCTACAGTGTGAAGGCTATGTTTTATAATGTGGCATCTTTTGTCTTGTTTCTAAATCCATTGTTATTGCATAAGGAGGATCCATAACTATGAACCTATAATAGATTAAATTCCTTTTATTTTTCTTAAATTAGTGAATTCTGGAGATGAAAACTTTAATTGATTTCCTGGCAGGGCCTATTAGAAAGCTTTACCATGGCCTTTACAGCCGCCTAAAGGTCAATATGTAGCAACTTTTAGGGAAAAATAATTAGATAAATTCTTCATTTACTCTACCTCAGTCACATTATATATTTTATTTATTGTCCATCTCCCCATTAAAATGTGAGTTCTAAATCTGTATTTTCTTTTGTTTACTGAATACCTAGAAGTCCATAGTACATAATAACCACCCACAAATAAGAGAAAACAAAATGGAATATGCATATATATTTTATTGCCAGTATATGTAAATATTTGTAGAATTGAAAACTAAGGATTTATGAGAGTTATTTTTTCACAAGATATTGCATAGACCCCTATTGTCAGTAAGTTCAAGCTAATTTAGTAACAATTCCAAAAGCTGTAAAAACATGTAGCACATTAACAATGCAGATGGGAGTGCTTTCTCACAAATGCATCAGTAGATGATATTCTAGTTGTGTGAACATCAGAAGATACTACAGAAATCTTGATGTTAAGCTAACCACAAATAAATGTACTCGTTGATATAATCAAGAGACACCATAGGCAAGGGATGTTTAAGGAGGCTGCCAAGGATACCAAGGCACATGATTTCCCAATAAAGAATTTTATTAGCAGAGGGAATACACACTAAATTACAAGAAAATTTTAGCATAGAAAGTACATAAAGCAGTAGCCCAATACTTTACTCTCGAGCATTCCATTTTAAACTTAGGCATATACGCTGTATGGTTGTATGGTTATACACCTGACAACACATTATGTCTGACAGACAAGCTCCACCATAAACATGGAAGGAATGCATCACTCAGTGGCATTATTATGACCAAGATGTCACTAGATCGAAGGAATTTTTCAATCTTTATCATCTTAAGGTACCATTGAAATATAGCTCATCATTAATAAGAATGTCTTATGTGGGCTTTTGCTTGTATATTATGGCTGGTGGTTTTGTATTTTTATGGATTTTGTGTTTGTGTATGTCTCTTAGTGCGTGGGTTTTTCTTGTGTATTTTAAAATTATTGTTTGTTTTCTTTTTTCTGTTTATTACCTCAAGTTACATCTCCATCATAGTGCCCTCTTTCCACCCCTCCCAGTTCTACCCTCCCACCCTCTCCACCCTCTCCCACCCACTCCACTCCTCCCATGTGGAGTGTCCCTACCTATCAGCCCCTCTTAGTTCAACAGTCATATGAGAGCTAAGAGCTTCCTCTTGCACTGGGAGCCAACGTGGTAGCACCCCAAGGGCAAATTGTTTCATTGATAGGTAACAAAGTCTTTGTTCCTGATCCTTTTTGTGTGTTGGTTGTAGGATATTTATCCTATACTACATGACTAAAATCCAATTATAAGTGAGTAGATGCCATGTGCATCTTTCTAAGTCTAGGTTAGCTCACTCACAATGAGCTTTTCTGGTTCCATCCATTGGGCTGCAATTTGCATGATTTCCTTGTTTCTGATAGCTGAGTAGCATTCCATTTTGTAAATGTACCACATTTTTTTATCCATTCGTTGGTTGAGGGACATCTCTGTTGTTTCCAGTTTTACAAATAAGGCTGCTATGAACAAAGATGAGGATATGTCCTTGTGGTTTGGCGAGGAATCGTTTGGTGGATACCCAGAAGTGGTATGGCTGGGTCTTGAGGTCTTCAGGGCTATTAAAAGTTTTGTAAGATATTGCCAGATTGATTTCTATAGTGGTTGTACAAGCTTCCACTCCCACCAGCAATGGAGGAGTGTTCCCCTTTCTTCCAAACCTTGCCAGCAGGTGCTGTCATTTGAGTTTTTAATCTTAACCATTCTGACAGGTGTGAGATGGAATCTCAGAGTCATCTTGAGTTGCATTTCTCTGATGATTAGGGATGTTTAGCATTTCTTCAAATGTCTCACTGCCATTAGAGATTCCTTCTTTGTGAATTCTCGGTTTAGCTCTGTTTCCCATTTTTTGATTGGATTATTTGGGTTTTTTTGGTGTTTAATTTCTTGAGTTCTTTATAAATTATGGATATTAGCCCTCTGTTGGAAGTGGGGTTGGTAAAGATCTTTTCTCAATCTGTAGGTTGCCATTTTGTTTGAATGACAGTGTCCTTTTCCTTACAGAAGCTTTTCAGTTTCATTAGGTCCCATTTATTAATTGTTTGTCTTAGAGCCTGAGCTATCTTGTTTGTTTTCTAAGGAAAGAGAAAAAGAAGGGGTGTGGAGTTGGATGATGAAGAAGTAGGGATGATCTGGGAAAAGTTGGGAGATCGGAAACTATTGTCAGAATGGTAGTATATGAAAAATACACTCAATAAAAATAATGCCATATGTGGCTCACGACTAGTATCACATTCTTACTATTGGTGTTATTTTTCAACTAACATCCTTGATTCATTAACTTTTATGTGGAATCTGTATATATGTGTATGTGAGAGTGTGTGTGTGTGTATGCTAGTTTTTGGCAGACATATGAATCACTTGTCTACCTTAATATTGCATCAGGTTAGGAAAATAACCAACAATACACACTACTTTATAGAATGGAATACTATAGAAAATTTTAAAAGAAATAATGTGCCACAAATTGGAATGTCTTGATCGTACACCAAAACAATGATTAAACATCTTGCATGTACAGATGTACTTTATATGATTTGTCAATAATATAAAATTCACTTTTAGCTTCCTCCTAAAACTATAAAATTAATTTGATGCATAAGTTAGAGATCCTTATTTAAAAGAAAATGTTTGTTTATATTGAAATAAACATTAATAAGAATAGCTTAACAGGACATATTTTTGTTTTTCTTAATTTATTAACTATTATTCTACCTAATGTTAGCTGTATTAAGAACATATAACCAATATGCAGTTTTCATTCACTTGCAAAGGGAATCTTGATTTTTCTCTTTGAAGTACCAAATTATTAAATAAATAATAAAATTAACATTTTTCCATCCTCTTGGCCTTTCTTTTGTTTTATTTTGTTTTTTTAAATTTGCTAAGTTGTCATTGATTATTAACTGAGTAGATAACAACAATACTATGGGTGCCATCTTAGTTCATCCATCTAGTAAGCCTGTTTATTTGGTCTACTGTGTTGTCAGCATATCCACCTTCCACAAAATCAATTGTCTTTTTTTGTCCATTCCACCTCATGTAGAAGATAATTTGAAGGACCACAAGAACTCATTTGCTTCCTTGAAGTATTTTCCAGTTGCATAGATCTCATGAATTCGGTCCTCCATGCAGATGATGCCATATTCACCAAAAATCAAGCAGTCAAGTATATTCTGTGAAGAAAAAATGCTGCTTTTTTGGCAGTAGCCATGTTTGTAGATGAGCTCATTTACTAAGTTCAGGATGAGGTACCCCCATGCAATGTACTATTCTATAATCCTTAGCATGTTAATTGAAACCTTGTTGTGATTAACAAAGGGCTGTTAAAGATCTGGCGAAGACAAAAACAGTTACAATATCTTGCAGACCTTTGGGATTACATCATTGATACTTCATATTCTGATGGCAAGCATCAATTTCCTTTCTGCAGGTACATTGAAGTTGCAGCTTTTCTTACCATACTGGCCATTAAAATCTCAGCCCTGATTACTGGGTAGTTTAGAGAATATCTGTGATAGACTGTCATAGTAGCTAACAAAGTGACATGTTTGCATGACTAGGAGTTTGTTTTACTTACCTATCCTAGACCGTTTTAGACGGTTGGTATCAAGAGGCCAGAGCTTCACATGTTATTTTTAAGTATCTCTAGGTATGATACCATTAGGAAGCGTTACCTTTAAATTTGTATCAGTATACAAAGATCTATTCAATTGTGGTTAAATATACTCTTAATTATGTATCAATATACAAAGATCAATGCCTATGTAGCCCAATACAATCTTAATATTACGTCCATATACAAGGGTCAATACCATTGTGGCCAATTATAATCTTAATTTTGTATCAACATACAAAGATCAATACCGATGTAATCCAATACAATCTTATTTTTGCACAATAAACAATGGTCAATACCACTTTAGCCAAATAAACAACTAATTTTGTATCAATATACAAAGGTATAAGGGCATATTCAATAATCTGTCCCTTCTTCTTGGACCTTCCTGTACTATGTCTATATCTCATTTTTCTCAAGCCTATGCACTCCTACATAGGAGAGGAAGAAGGATACAGAAAAGGAAAAGTAGGAAGTCCCTGAGGCTAACCTCCAAAACCCATTAAACAGGACCATTTATCAGCTTGTAATCTCTTCCCCTAAATATCAGAGTTTTCAGTTATCCGTCAAATAACCAAAAAGAAGGGCAGAAAAACACCTTCCCCACCCTCTGGGCATGGGACGTCGCTCTCTTAAAGTGACTTCCTGCTGATTTGGGTCGTAGTATACCTGTTTGGGGCCCCAACCCAAATGGAAAAAATGGTTAAAAATGTTAGTACACTCCTTTTATGCTCAGTTCTTCTGTTCTCAGCTGTTTAGATGACCTAAGGGGTTTGTAGGCAGAAGCTGATCTTGCAGGCTTCACTGAGGTTCCTGCCGGGGCATTGTGTAGAGCTGAACGGTCCCAGCGACATTGGATTGCCGTGGTGGTTGCAGGCCCCCAATGGAGACAGCTATTGAGGAAGTCTGCCAGGCAGAATCAACTGGGTCACTTGTCCTCCTTGGTGTCTGATTCTGCTCTCTGCTGAGGTTTCCGCTGTCCTGCCGTCCTGGAGCTCACCTAATGGATGCTTCGGTTCTCCTGGAAAGATAAGAACAGAGCCCTGCCACAATCCCAACCCTGGGACAATTGCCCTCTTTTTTTTTGGGGGGGGGGCTAGGTAGTACTTCTTGGGAAGCAAATTTGGCCTTCCAACAGCAAACAAGGCGTTATCTTTCAATCCGGGTTAAAGAAGAAATCATTCTGTCACCTTGGAGCTAAACCAGCTCCAGTATCAGCGCCTGACAGCACCCTCTATTCTACTCCAAGTAGAAGATAAGCATCGAAGAACCTCCACTGTAAGATGGTTGAATTAGTGGCAAGCCTATCTCTTGGCATGAAAAAACCCCTTGCACCTACTGCAGACAGACTGCTGTCCAAAAAGGACAAAACTTGGTAGCAGGGAAGTCGACAGCCTAACTCTGCCAAGACAGGGTAGGTAAGTCCTTCATAATCCCTGCTCTACAACAAATGTCTGTCAGAGAAACAGGACCCAAAGGCTGAAGACTGATGCAGGAATGTATGGAGAGAAAATGGGAACTGTCCAGGCAGTCATTGGTATGTCCTTTCTTAGTTTTGGAAGCTGCAGACCCTGCACTTCCTATATAAGCAGATATATTTATCCCTCTCAGGTCTCTGAGGTGGTTGAAGAATAGACAGCTAGAGTCTCATAGTTAAATTTTGAGTTGTTTAGGAATCAAGAGGGTGTTATAGATCTAAGAAGATACTCTTAAAAGTGTGTTGCAAGATAGTATGAATGTTGAGTCAGATATAGACCTTTAAACTCATGGAGATGGTTAGATAGTAGAATGTTAAAGTCAGGGGCCAAATATATATAAACTGGACATTGGGAAGGTATACTGAGCCATTTAACTCTCATAAATGTGGCATATTTATATCTATTGTTTTGTATAATACTTAATGTTATAAGAGAAGGAACCATCTGTTGGACTGAAAGGGGAAACTTCTGGGGGGAAGAGGGTGGAAGGGCGGGATAGGAAGGGGGAATAGGTAGGGGTTTGTGACTGAGATGTAACTTGAAGAAAAAAAAATAAAGTATTTAAAAAAAAAATCTCAGCCCTGTATTCTTTTCAATAGTGCTTTGCTTTTTCATAGATAAACTTCCTCCTTGTCTTCCAAAGCTGTTTTTAGGGCAAACTACTTCTGTCAGGTGCTTCACTTTCAACTCTGAAATTCACCTTTTCTTCAGGGTTCCTGGTGCAGTGGGAACTTTCTTATGCTTCTCTGGCACAACCTCCATAGTTCCAGATGGAAAACAGAGCAAGTAGTACCTTTAGTTTAAACATAACTTATGTAATTTACTTATGCATTCCTATTTAGTCACAAAATACACAATTCTTTCTCTAGTCTTTCAAAATGGTCTTTGTAATATTTGATCAGAGGATTTTTATGCCAACCATGATTTTACCTGAATTTCAGTTACAATTTTTCTTTTACTGATAAAACATATCTCTTGTCCACAAGGAACTAATATCATACTACAAATTATAGATGATCTTTTGCCTTTTATTGAATATTTTGGTAGACTTCATAATAAATTGGGTAAATTTTTTTCCATTTAAAAATCAAGTCTTCCTTCCAGGTTGTACTTTAATAAAATAGAAAAGAAATGCAATTAGTAATTGCATGCATACTGTGTTATTATTATTAGGGTTGAATGGTTTCACATGAATAACTTTTCCTTTCTGAAAACAATAACATGTTATTAATGTTGACAAGTAGTTTATGTCTGTCTTAAATTAAAATTCTGTCTGTTGTTCAGTGGTATTCAATCATAAAATATCTTGATAAGTAGCCTCTCTAATGCTGTGTTTCAGGAAAAATGTCTAGGCTATACAATCATGATCTGATCTTTTCAAGAAAATTTGCATTTGTTTCAAACATAACTGCGCCATCAGGACTCATATATATTTCATTGAAAATACAGAAAATAACCAATGGTCTTAAATCCTTGCCATTAGCTCACAGAGCACACTGGTCTCATTCAAAATTCCAAATTTCAATATGACAAATAATTTGTATTTATTATACTTCCTTTTTAATCTTGAAACTGGCTAGGAAATTTATTTTACCTAGTATTGCAAGCAAAGATCAATTTACTTTATCTAGTATTGCACAAAAGAGTGCTGTGAATTCTCTGTAGTGATTTTTCTTGTCTTCTTCCCAGGGTTTTAGACTTCATTCTGGTATTATAGTCAAAATAATTTATTAAGTATTATGATGGAATCATATAAATATATGGAGATACTGCATGTATAGTTAGCTAAACTGATCAAATCAGTAATTTCAAATTATTCTCCATGATATACACTGGCTCTTCAGGATATTAGTCGATGCCACTTGCAATCAAATAGTGTTTTATTGCATTAGAAATTCCCTAAATCTAGTATAAACACAACCTCAGAGAAAGTTATACTTTATTTCAAATATCCTCAATATTTGTCACAATTTATTATTTCCTAAAAGCATCTACTGAAATAAAATAACCTATAGAACTATCTTGCCTGCCCCTAGAGGCATTGCAGATGTGACTGCTATGTCACATGTGCATCAATAGGTGACAGAGAACAGAGAGGCTATATCTACATTCAATATTCTGACCTATGAACATTTGAATGAATAATAGCCTAACATTCCTGGGGACAAAAAGCAAGTTGGATGCCAACAATACTTTGCCAGCATTGGGTGGCCTGTGATGACTCCCAGACCAGTACCAGGCAAGCACCATGTGGGCTCCCAGGACAGGAAACAAACCAGAAAGCAGAAGAACTCTGCCTGGCCCTGAATGTGGGGATTGTGGGTGAGCAGCCCAGAGGGAGTGAGTGTGGGAGAGCCAGCCCTGCCTTCTGTCTGCTATGTGGTGGTGATGGCTAGGGAGAGAATCCCCTCTCCCTTTTGCCCTCACCACGATTAGCCGACAGGAGATCTAGCCCAGATGGGGTCACAAGAGCAGGAGAGCTGTTCCTGCCCCTCAGATGCTGCAGTACTCGGGAGAGCAGGCCCTGAACCTTTTCATAGTAGAACTGACCATGCAAGAACCAGGGATTCAATTTGGCCCACACCAACATCTACCCCATGTATGAACTACTGGAGTGCAAGAAGAGGTCAGTTCCACAACCCAGGACTTCAGGATCTCCATGACACAGGACAGTTAAGGCATATCTGAGAGGAATTCCAATGAGGTTCCAGTACTGATGGAGTAGCAGAAACCAGGGGTCTGGTACCAGACCAAGGAGTCATTATAATGAACATTTGCACCCAGAATGTTTGGACAAAGGGGAATATTGTGGGACATACTGAGATAAACTGCAGCTTCCACAATGAGCTGTTATTTTTTATGCTGGGACAGATTGCAAGGGTGGAGGGTGGGTCTGGGGGTAGGTGGGAGACAGGAGGGAACAGGATTCATGATGTGAAATTCACAAAATACAATTTTTTTCAATTATAAAAAGAATCATCTTGAGGTTGGGGATAACTTGGTCTTAACATATTGAAACATGAGTACTCAAGTTTAATCCTACTGTCCTTGTAAAAATTAGGCATGGTGAAAATTACCTACAATCTAATAACTGTAGAGGTGGACATAAGGGAAATCAAAAGGTTCACTGGTTAGATAGTCTAGCTAAATGTTCAAATCTTGGATCTCAAAATACGAGACAGTCAGCTCTGGTGAAATGACACTGATGTTTGCCTCTAATTTACACACACACATGCACCTACATTCACACACACACACACACACACACACACACGTACACATCACACACACATATGCACCCACATTCACACACACATACACACCACAGAAACATATGAACCCACATTCACACACACATACACACCACAGAAACACACACATACACACACAATACACATATATGCACACATATTTATGCACACACACATACACATACACAAACACCAGTACACATAGAATATGCTTGAAGAAAAGCTAACATAAGCAATGCTATAATAAAAGTAACCTATTGTAACAATCCTATTATTCCATTGGTACTTATCCTAATTACACTAAGATGCTTTGTTAGTGTTTGCTCTCCAATTATATTATAGTTATATATTGTGTGTTTGGAGAGTGTATCATGGTGCATGTGTCATGGTATATGTGTAAATGTCAGAGTCAAGTTTTCATGAGTTTGTTTTCTCCTTCCATTATGTAGATCCTGGGGATGGAACTCATGTCATCAGGCTTGGTGGTAAGCTTCTTTACACACAGGATCAAATTGCCTGCCCTTATTTACTACTTACTTTCAGATTCCCTATTTGCCTATATGCTCAAGCTATAACTCACCTAAAATAAAATTTAGGTGGAAATATTGTGTTTAATCTTGTTCCTAAAACAAACTAGCAATCTTTAGTTTCAGTTACACTATACCTATTATATACTGTTATTTTTACCTGGCACATTAAATGTTTTAGTCTGCTTTTTTTTTTCTGACTGCTCCCTTATCTATTCCTTATTTTAGGGAGGTTTTTATATAATGGTCTAGATCTTGTTTTAACTGTGCATATCATAACAAACAACCTGAAGGCTTTTTATAAAGTAGGCTTTCACAAATGTTTGTAGATACCATTGGAAGTATAGATTTCATCATATCCTTGCCTTTTAAAGAACTTCTGTATTCCATTAGCAGGAATGTACAGAACTACAGGTATCAAGGTCTGGTCTTGAAGTGGTTATATTTATTGCCATTCTAATTTCAACTGGACACTTCAAACTTTTTAATCCCCAGATGTTCCAAAGTGTCAGCTGGTTAGTCTCCTCATTGCAGCTTTTGTCTCTCAACTTGAAGTGTGCATTGAAGGAAGCTGAAAAACATGGTGATTACAGTTCAGCAAATTAAGTTGTATAATGGCCTAGTTAGAATAGCAAATTTTTCCTTTCTTTCTTTAGAATATTCCCATCACATGTAGTGAAGAATACACAAATAAATGAGGCATTCAAAAGTCTTGCTTAATTCTCCCCTCACTTTAGAAGGATGGACCAAAGTTAAAAACAAACTGAAATCCTAAAAATTTGAAAGATACAAAATGAACACTATAAAATTGATATGACCTAGAATTGAAATGCATTAAAACTTAGGAGTATTTTTAAATGACATACATATATAATGTAGTTTATTGTATCTCCAAAATGATTGAAATTTTAAGATGCTTCCTCATTTCTTATTTTGCTCAGAGCAGCCCCTATATGTAGGACACTTAATCTTTCTTTTAAGATTCTTTTAATCAAATACCTAGATTTTCCATGGAAACAGCACTGAATTACATTTAGTAAGACACACAAAAACAGGTTTAGAACATTTTTTATTTCTATTACTCTATTAGACCAGTTCTAATACAAGAAGCAATAACAGAATAAATTAAAGTTCTGCCCATCATAACAGGTCTAAACTGAAATCTATATGATTTTTTTTTATAATTCCCATTGGTGACAAGATCACAGCCATGTTAATACTATTATAAAAGCTAGTGAACTTATTTAATTTCCCTTAAGTGGATTTATTCTGTATGTGTCCACTTTATTCAAAATAATGGGTTGAAAATGGCATGCTCATCACTTATGGCTGAAAGTCCATGAATTATTTGTGGTTTACTCAGATTTACCAAATTCTCTTGAGCCTTAATTATGATCAATCTTTCACCAATTTATTAAGAGTGTGTCACTTTTATCTCTGTAATGAAGACTTTATGTTAAATTTTCTACAGTTCTTCTAGTTTTAAACTATAACATGTATAAAGGGTATTTTCTGTAATTGCATGTAAATACACCCACACACCTATTTCCAGAAATTACGACTCTGAGACTTACATATATTTACAAAAGCCTAGGCCAATATAGCTAGGCACGTTCCCTGACTAATTCATAACTTAATTATCTCATTTATTCTAAGTTCTGCCTTGTGGCTAGTTAGAGCTCCAATGTTTAATGCATCTGTCCTCCTCGGTGTCCAGGGGTGAATCCTTCTGCCTGACTTTCTCCCAGAACTTTTTCTCCCACTCTTTCTCTCAGAACTCCTCCTTCCTATTTCCTGCCTCAGATATAGGCCAGTCAGCTTTCTATTGACAGGTGAAGCTTCCATATAGACCCAAGAGATCCTCTCCACAATAATATGTCTGTATATACTAAATTGGTATTAAACTTTAAGGTAAAAATTTGTGCTGTTGCTGTTACACTACTGTATGAGAATAAATTATCTTAAAGAATCTTTTACAGTTAAATGATTTTTTTGTTCCAAAGAGGCCATCATATACATGGAAAATGAATGTCAGTGTAATTAAGTATGCAAGCATGTCATATCTATAACTAAGTGACTTAGTTTGTGGGAATTTTAGGATGAAGGCAACAAAATTGTGCTCAAATGGATCACAGCCCAAGTCCTACAAATCAGATAAGCTGCTATTCCCTTCCTTTTGTATTTTAAAAGTAGCTGGCCACATTGGACAGAGTGGCATTATGACCCTTTTTAAGTCTAGAATATTGTGATATTTGGAAATTTTTCATTATCAGATCAATTTGTTGAGCTAATATCAGGTATTCTATTAGTAGTGGTGTGAAATAAATAATCAGAAGTTTCTCCATAGCGCTAAGAACTTGAATTAGTACAGCTAGCAAACAAATTGACACAGTGTTATTCAATTGAGGTTTCATATTTTTGGTAAAGATAGAGATGATGAATATAAAACTTCCTTTGGAAAACTAAGAAATAATCTTTAAGCAAAAATACTACAAAGAAGGCCAATAAAGAGAAAAACAGTTATCTTTGGAACATGGAAATTGTTTAAAAACTTAGATTAAAAAAAAGCATATTCACAATGTCCTCAATAAAGAGTGAATACACATATTTAGAAGTGGGAATTGTTGCAAACATTTCTTGGAAATTTGTTGAAGAAGCAGTTATAACCATTCTTAAACCAAGACCCACCATATTTTCTCATGCTCTTATCAACTGCCTCAACTAGCCAAGAGTTCCTTTTCTAGAAAACAGTGGAATTTTATTCTCCAGAATATATTAAAAGATGTCTAAACACCACACATATCCCACAATTAACAAAGAAGAAAGTTAGTATTTACTGAATCCTAAGACACCATTGTATTCATCCTATAGACTCACTTTCTATAGTCCTGGGAAAATAGATAATATAGTTTAATTTTCAACATAAAAGTTACAAAATTTTAAAATCATCACCCCACCACACACAAATCACAAGCTACGGTAAACAGAATGAGAAATATGGATGAAACTTAGACAACAATCATAATTAAAATTGTTTGTGATTTTACCATGTGCTTTTAGAGATATTGATACCAGAATAGAATACACTTCTTAAAAGAGGGGAAAAGTAGTTATTTTCCAACTTAAAAATAAACAGAATTTAAAAAAATAATCGAACATCAAATGATTCTATTAATGTGCTTAACCATTTTTCCATTCTTATTTGGGTCCCAACAAGTTTATCATGTTTCAAATTAGTAGGAAGAAATTTTAAGAGAGCAACGTCCCATCCCCAGAAGGTGGGGTGGGTGATTGTTCCTCCCCTTTGTTCATTTGATGGGTTATACATACTTGTTATTATTTAGAGGGAGAGGTTACAAGTCGTTAAATGATCTTGTTAAATAGGTTTTGGAGGTTAGACCCAGGGATTTCTCTTTTTCTTTTCTGTATCCTTCTTTCCCTCATATGTAGGGGGGAAGACTTGAGAAAAAAATGGGATATAGACATAATATAGGAATGATAAAGAAAAAGGGACAGATTATTGAATATGCTCTTAAATCTTAGTATATTGATATAAAATTAAGGTTATATTTTGGCTAAATTAGTATTGATCTTTGTATATTGATACAAAATTAAGGTTACCTCTAAGGTATTGTACCTAGGTAATGCTTAAAAATGAAGTGAGAACTTTTGGCATTTGGTTAGAAATTGTCACAAACTGTTTAGGATAATTAAGAAATGCTAACTAATAGTCACTCAAGCTTATCATTTTTTTAGGTACTAGGGTAGTCTATCACAGTTGTTTTCTCAGTTAACCAGAAATCAAGTTGCTAAGAGACAAGCAACATTTGGTTATCCAAATATATGGAGATAGACAGGTTGTCTTCAAAAACCTCAAGAGATGTGTAGAATATGGCATTAAAAGATGTTTTCTTAATTTATGATTTTTTTGATATTGAGACATGTCAGCTCCTGATAGCGCTCCCTATTCTACTCCAAGTAGATGTTGAGCATCGATGAATATCCAATTGGAGATGGTTGAATTAGTGGCAAGCCTGTCACTAAGCAAGAAAGATCCCTTGATTCAACTGTAGACAGACTGTTGTCCAAAAAGGACAAAACTTGGAAGAAGGTAAGTAGACAGCCTAGCTCTGCCAAGACAGGGTAGGCAAATCCTTCATAATTCCTGCTTTACAATTAATGTCTGTCAGAGAAATGGGGCCAAACGGCTGAAGATTGATGCTGTAATGTATGGAGAGAAATTGGGAATTGTCCAGGCAGCCAGTTGTCTGTCATTTCTTAGTTTTGGAAGCTGCTGGTCCTGCACTTCCTGTATAATTAGATATATTTATCCTTCTCAGGTCTCTGATGTGGTTGAAGACTAGATAGTTATAGTCTCATAGTTAAATTTTGAGTTCTTTAGAAATTAAGAGGGTGTTCTGGATCTAAGAAGATGTTTTTAAGATGGTGATGCAAGTTAGGATGGAAGTTGAGTTGGATATAGAACTTTAAACTCTTGGAGATGGATGCATAGTAGAATGTTAAAGGCAGTTGCCAAATATGTATGGACTGGACATTTGGAATGTATGCTAAGCCTTATAATTTTCATAATTTTGGCCTCATTATTTTTGTTTTGTATTGTATTTGTTGTTATAAGAGAAAGAGCCATTTGTTGGACTGAAAGGGGGACCTGTTGGGGGGGGAAAGATATACCTTAAACTTAAAAAAATAAAAAGGAAGCAGATGGGGAGGTGTGAGGGGGAAGAGGGTGGGAGGGTATGATTAGAGCATGGAGTAGGGAGGGAATTGTGATTGAGATGTAACTTGAAGGAATAAAATATTTTTTAAAATAATAATAATTAATGTTGGTATACAGATAAAAGTAATAATTGTTGACTTTAACAGAAATATTAATAGTGAAAGAGACTTTACTCTAAATAGCTTGAAACAATAAATTTGCTAAGAATACTGACAATATTTGTCTCAACAGAGAGGAGAAAATAACAAGAAGTCACATTTTCTATAACCATCTAATTTTCTATGTCAATATACACATTTTATTTTTGAAAAAGAAAAATAAATAAAATATTTTTACTTAATTGAACCTTAGAATTCAATTTTCAACCATCTGTTTCTACTTACCTTACCAATGTTTGTAATGTCAAAGTTATAAAAAAATCATTATTATTTACATTAGGTTCATGAGTCTAAATTGTATTTGCTGATTTTGATAAAAATTTTAAAATATTTTTAAAGTTTAAAAAATGAAATATTTATGATATATAACATTGGAAATATTGTATTCATAAAACATTTTGAAGAGTTTCAACATTTTAAAATTCACATATTCATGTTAAATGAAACATAAGGTTAAATATCTGTATTTATCATAGCTTCAACTTAGACAATTGAAAACAAGTCAGTCTGACATGTTGAGTTTTTAAAAGTAGAACTTTTCATTTAAATTTTCTATATTCTATTAAATTCTACATAATAGAAAGTTTATTTTGCATACAAAGTTTTTAGAGCTTAAAAATCAATGATCTATGATTGTAATTTTTTTCTTGAGGTTATATGCCATTCACTACATTTTAAAAATTGATCAAAATCAGTGAATATAATTTAAACTCATGAACCTAATGTAAATGGTAATATGCTTATTACTTTTCCTATTTAGCTTAAGTGAAAAAGTTTTTTAGGTTAATGAAATATAATAGCTTTCCTAAGAAATAGAATTGAGGGTGAATGATCACACCCTGCAAGCAGGATCTTCTCTTTTATATTACAATCAGTATCATTCTAGATTGTTATATAGTCAAAATGAAGGGATCTGGGTTTTGGGGGTGTTTCTCTTTCTCTCTCTCTCCCTCTCTCAGAGCTTTTTTATAATTTTCTGAAACACTGTTCTGGCTATAGATCTGACTTGAGCAGAAGAATGCATTTATTCCTATGTTTTCCAGCCAAAGGTATAATAATAATGCACAGTTGAACAAATAATTTATGACTACAGGGTACCAGAGTACCAAGAAGAAAATTGCAAAGTTGCCAATCAATAAACCTTGTGCTGTTTCAGTTCTGGGACTGCATTACTTCCCTGATGTTTCAACTGAAGTGGCCAAATGAAACCCTATAGTCCCTGTTCTCACCCTGGTAGATGGGTATGGCTATGTAGACATGTTGTTCGGCACTAAAATTCCCAGTCTCTTACAATTCTTCATTTACTAAGAAAAACTTGTGCTACTTGTGAGTCTTTTCAGAGGAAGGAAGATATGCCCAGTTCTGTCACAGTCCCAGGCAGGATTAAGGAAAGGATTTTCTGCTTCTTCTTGATGCTGCCCTGACACTGGACATACACATACGTATATAACACAAGGTGATCTACATTGAATAACTGGAGTACCTTGTGAAAGAGGTGACATAATGCTTTGCAAGGAAAATAATCAGGGAAGCTGTGGTGGTTTGAATAGATATTGTCCCCATAGGTTTATGTGTTTGAATGCCTGGCCATTGGGAATGGAAGTATTAGGAGGTGAGTCCCTACTGGCATAGGTGTGGCCTCGTTGGAGAAAGTATGTCACTGTGGAAGCAGGCTTTGAGGTTATATATATATATATATATATATATATATATATATATATATATGCTCAAGAACTTAGTCTCCTTCTGTCTCTCTGTGGAAGACAGTCTCCTGCTACCTTTTGGGTCAAGATGTAGAACTCTCAGCTTCTCCAGCACCCTATCTGCACGCACACTGTCATGCTTCTAACCATGATGGACTGAACCTCTGAAACTGTAAAGCAGCTTCAATTAAATGCTTGCTTTTGTAAGAGTTGCCTTGACCATGGTGTCTTTTCAAAGCAATAAAACCCTGACTAAGATAGAAGGCCATGTATTCTAGACCTTTGCCTTTCCAGACTAAGTGCCTTCTGGTTGCCAGAAAAATTGCAAAAAGTGAATTAAGATTCTGCTACATAATGTGTGATCTTTCATAGATTTGTGTACATGAGAAGAATGCTGATTTTATATATATATTGCC
>CAJQZJ010032693.1:1763809-1825080 GCA_907164525.1 Lophiomys imhausi | reverse complement strand
TATATATATATATATATATATATATATATATATATATATATATATATGGAGTGGCCACCTCATCCCTGGAAGTTTCTTATCAGATAATGATGCCAATACCTACTCCATTTAAATGTGTTCTTGGTCTTCACTCAGTAAAGTCGTTTTATCTCTCTTTAGGACATTGCCATTCTTTTCCTGTCACTTCTGATAAGAATGAAAGTTATAAAAGCCAATAAAAATAGGCTACTTCTGAGCCTTTGGCTTAGCAAATGATGATTGTATAATGCATATTTAACACTATAATTAGTTTTATGCATTTTTCAAGAAGTTTTGACCTCTCTTAGTGATGCAAACACGTTAGAATCCTGATGACAGCAAAGCTATTAATAGTGGAAATTGTGTTAGCTTCCTGGAAATTTCTCAACTGTCTGCAGGTAAAAATGCTTACATCCTCTCATTTTATTCCTTTCTCTAGGGATTGGCTCATTATAGACTCTTAGTCTTATATAATTTTACATGTTATTCTCTTTTACAAGGCATACCTCAAATTCATATCAGCTAGTTATCAGTTGAAAGTGAATTGTTTATGGGCCAATAAAACCACTCTCCTCTTTTTCTATTTCATGTGAAAATGAAGATGTCTTTTACAGATTTCAATCTACATTTGAGTATAGTAATATTTAAGATCCTCCATGAATGTCTCTGTCTTGCCTCTTCCCCCATCCTCAGAGTCACTTTGAACATCCTGAGCCTTCCCTTATTTTATGGAAAAATAACAGGCTGCCCCCAAATGATGCTGTGTATGCAACTGTAGTGTCTGAAATTCTTCCTTCTATTGTCTCTAATTTTTTGCTGCATTTCTTCTAAGGCTTAAACTTTCTGGAGGCTTTAATTGGTCCATTTTTAATCCCCTTTGGCATCATGTAATTATTGGTCTCCCTTGTAAGGAAAAAAAAGAGAGTCATGTTAAATATAAAATATTTCATTGTAGGGCCTCTGTGAGCACTTCAGATTGACCTTTTGTGTTGCACATATGGAGTCAGCACTGCACAAGATGGGTCCGTGTTGTATTCTAATATTTTAAACAGATCTCCATTCACTCTACCACACAGGCTCTTGCTTAACTAATGTGCCTCCCTAAACTTCCTGCTATCTTTACTGCAATGACCTTGAGGCTATATTCACTTCTGGCCAATTAAGCTGTAAATCAGAATTTATCACTAATAGCCATGCAATTATAGTCTGCACTGAATTTGTTCAGCAAAGAGAGATATCTGTATACATTTAGGTTTTGTTTATCTGCCAAAGACTAGACAAAATTAGAGAAAATGCAGTCTTCTCTTTTTCCTTACCCACTCAAAATAATGCTAGTCTGGCATATTTACACTTCAATCTCATCAAAATATGTGTTATTCTATATTGTTTATATACCTTTGATAAGCTTTATTGGACATATAACATAAGCTTACAGTTACAATAACAAAGCATATTTTGTCTTACAAAAAAAAACTTTTCTAGACAATAGTGTTTAAAATTGTGTGCCCTCATGAACTGTTTTGAGACTGCCAAAAGCATAGATTTGACTGGCTAAATTACTTTTTCATTCTTAGGACAGAACAGGAAAGATGTATTGAATTTGGTCCTGAAATGTCCTCATCTACATTACCGAATTGTGAGGAGTCTACTCAACACAGGTATCAAAATATTTACCCTCTTCAATGGGCCAGCAATTTATGTGAACACACGTCAGTGGTGGAGATGTTGTCAATACCTTCTTTTTTCTCTTTTTGAAGAAATAGAAAAATAATATAATTCTGGTAGTCAGATGCTGTAGCAGAAGTTGAAACAGCAAACACACTGTAAAAGATTTCTTCTGAATTCTATTTATAATAAGAATCCTAAAAACCTACTTCAGTGTATTTCTTGATATCAGTATAACTATTATGCACACCTTCAGCCTCTTCACTATAGGATTTAAAAGTGCATGTTGTGAACAGATATTTACTCTATGGGTCATTCTATAAAGTTGAGAATATTTGTGTGTGTTAAATATTTTGAATAATAATAAATGCATTAAATTTCTAATGACAACTGAAATTGACAATCACCAGTTTAGACTTAAATACTCATGCTAGATCATCCAAGTATGACATATTTCAAAATTATCATAACATACATATTTAAATGTTTCTGATAATTTAGATGATTTTCATAAATCAGGAATATAAAAACTATCAAGCTGAGAGATACTTGAAAAAATGCTCAATGGAAAAAGGACAGCATCTTCAACATATGGTGCTGGTCCAACTGGATGTCCACTTGTAAAAGAATGAAATTAGAGCCATACTTATCACCTTGTACAAAACTTAACTACAATTGGATCAAAGACCTTAACATAAGCCTGGTCACACTAAATCTACTAAAAGAGAAAGTGGGAAAAACTCTCGAAATCATTGGCACAGGTGACAACTTCCTGAACAGAACACCAACAGCTCGGTACCTGAGACCAACAATCAATAAATGGGACCTCATGAAACTGAAAAGCTTCTGTAAGGCAAAAGACACTGTCATTCAAACAAAACAGCAGCTTACAGATTGGGAAAAATCTTCCCCAACCCCACATCTGACAGAGGGCTAATATCCAAAATTTACAAAGAACTCAAGAAATTAAATACCAAGAAACCAAATAATCAAATTAAAAAATGGGGAAAAGAGCTAAACAGAGAATTCACAAAAGAGGAATTCCTAAAGGCTGAGAGACACTTGAAGAAATACTCAGCATCTTTAATCATCAGAGAAATGTAACTCAAGAGCACTCTAAGATTCCATCTCACACCTGTCAGAATGGCTAAGATCAAAAGCTCAAATGACTGCACATGCTGGTGAGGGTGTGGAGAAAGGGGAACCCTCCCCCATTGCTGGTGGGAGTGTAGGCTTGTGCAGCCACTATGGAGGTCAGTCTGGCGATATCTTAGAAAACTTGGAATAGCTCTGCCTCGGGACCCAGCCATACCACTTCTGGGTATGCATCCAAATGACTCCTCACTGAATCACAAGGAAGTTGCCTCATCTATGTTCATAGCAACCTTATTTGTAATAGCTAGAAACTGGGAACAACCCAGATGTTCCTCAACCAAAGAATGGATTAAAAAACTGTGGCACATCTACACAATGGAATATTATTCAGCTATCAGAAACAATGAAATCATATAATTATCAGCCAAGTGGAGAAGCTCATCTTAAGGAAGCTAACCCAGACCCAGAAGGATGCCTAGGCATCTATTCACTTATAGTCGGATTTTAGCCATATAGTACAGGATAACTCTACTGCAACGTATGCACCAAAGGGAACATGAACATAGACGTTTTTCCCTGTCAATGAGACACTTTTCCCTAGTGGTGCTGCCTTGGAGGCCCCCAGTGTATGAGGAGTCTCTTGGCCCAAATATGACAGCTGAAATGGGGCGGGGGACTGTTATGTAGGGACACTCCACACCAGAGGACTGTGTTGGAAGGGATGGGTATAGAGGGTGGAAGGGCAGGATTGGGAGGGGCAGAAAGAGGACACTGCGATGGAGATGTAACCTGAGGTAATAAATAAATATTAAAAAAAACTATCAAGCAACTCATTATATAGCAAAGAATTTCATCATTTTGAGACAAAAATAATTCAATTGTCTTTGCAATTGAAATAATATAACAAATGGTGTATTATAAAATAATATAATTCCTTAATTATAGGAGGTCACCAAAAATGTGTCCTAATGATTCTTGAGTATTACTTTAAAACACTGATTAAAGTAGGACTTTGCTTTTTGGTACATGTTAATGTATACTGAGGTCATTCACAAAAATTAAATTTTGCACATCTTAGTTTTTCTCAGTTAATACATTGTCTTCGTGAAGGTTTTACTTGTTCTGAAGTGATGACATGGCCACAGCAACTTTTATAAAGGAAAATATTTAATTCTGGCCCGACTTCTAGTTCACAGATTTAGTCCGTAATAGTCATGGTGGAAAAGACAGCAGTGTATATGCAGACATGGTGCTTGAGAGGGAGCTGAGAGTTCTACATCTTGATCACAGCAGCAGGGAGGGGACTGACTTGAGCTTCTGAGACCTCAAAGCCCACCCACACGGTGACAGTAAGGCCTTCAACAAGGCCACACCTACTCCCACAAGGCCACAACTCCTAATAATGCCACATCATAGGGACCAATCATTCAAACACATGAGTCTATTCAAACCACCGCACACAACCTGAGATACACTTAAATTCCAGAAGTATGCTATATTTATAGGTTATGTTTAAAGCAGTTTTAATTAAAAGCTTTGGTTGTTTTTACATAAAAATATAGCTACTATTTTAGATTTTTGTTTAATCTAGAACATGAAGTACAAGAATATTTAATTATTCCAATATAGTCATAAATATGGATTTGTTTACATATTCTGCAGGACACAACACAAATCAAACACATAGTCTTGGACTGAAGAGACGGCTCAGCAATGAAAAGTTCTTCCTGTTTTCGTAGAGGACAGCAGTCCCCTATGTCTCAAAGAACTGACTTTGTCAATTGCAACTAACAGAGACATCTGGGAAGAAGGACTATAAGTTGAGAAAATTCCTCTATAAGATTGGTCTGTAGATGCTGGGTGGTGGTGAGTTACTTTAATCCTAGCACTTGGGAGGTAGAGGCAGGCAGATCTCTAAACGTTCAAGGCCAGCCTGGTCTACAAAGCGAGTTCCAGGACAGCCAATGCTACACGGAGAAACCCTGTCTTGAAAAAACTAAAACAAAACAAAAACAAGATTGGCCTATAGAAAATCTGTAGGTCATTTTCTTAATTGATTGCTGATGTGGGAGGGCCCAGCTCACTGAAGCTTATGGCACACCTGGATAGATGATCCTGAATGGTGTAAGAAAGCGGTGTGAGCAAGCAGCAGGGAGCAAGCCAGGAAGCACTGCTCCTCTGTGGCTTCTACTACAATTTCTGCTTTCCAGGTTCCTATCCTGAGTTCCTTCCCTGAATTCCTATTATCCTGGACAGTAATTCAGACATGTAAACTGAAACACACTCTTTCCTTTCCAAGTTACTTTTGGTCATAGTGTTTAATCACAGCAATATGCACCATAACTATGACAAGCACATTTGTTTAGTTTTCAATATTCATGTTAAGGAGGTCATAACTGCCTATAACTCTGACTCCATGGAGTTCAACATCCTCTTCTAGCCTCCGAAGACACAAATACAAAAAAAATGGCATACATTCACACGTATTCACACACACTCATAAATATAAATAAATAAATAATCTTAAAAATATTGAATACATAATAGTTTCCTAACATTGAAAATAGATTCTCCTCTTATTCAATACATCCCAACCTACACTTCCACTCCCTCCACTCCCCTTTACAACCTCCACTTCCCCTCTCCCCATTTCCCCTTCAGAAAACAGCAGGACTCCAAGATATGGCAGATATACAGGACAAAACAAGATACAAGACAAGCTGAAAGTCCACATCTGGAGGTAAGAAAGGCAACATTTTTTTTTTTAAGGATACCAATTTTTTCCTTTATTTTTTATTTCTTCAAGTTACATCTCAATCACAGTCCCCTCCCTATTCCCCCCTCCAGTCCCACCCTCAACCCCCCATCCTCTTCTCTTTTTTTTTTAAGTTTAAGGTATATCTTATTTCCCCCTACAGTTTCCCCTTTCAGTCCAACAAATGGCTTTTTCTCTTATAATAATAAATACAATACAAAACAACAGAGGTAATTAGGCCACAGTTATGAGGGTTATATGGCTTAGCGTACATTCCCAATGTCCAGTCCATAGGTATTTGGTACCTGACTTTAACATTCTACTATCTAACCATCTCCATGAGTTTAAAGTTCTATATCTAACTCAACATTCATGCTAACAAGACTTAAATGAACATAAAATTTCGGAAAACAAAATGCAGTTCAGAAAGATGTCCATATGCTTTTTCCTACAAAATGGTACGGGGAATGGGCCTATGTGACAAGAAAGTATCATATGTGGAATTGAGCAAAGGGAGAAAGTGTTAAGAGATCTTAAATGATAGAAAAACATAAATTAACTAGAGAGTAATAATAATTATGAGTTTTACCTGCAGACCTGGGGAACATTAGAGGGATTTTGAATAGATTATGGCAACAATTTTTCAGGAAAATTTAAATTTGCCTGAACAAACCATAGTGTCTAGAATAACCCCCAAAATATTGGTCATTAGAAACACCCAGACTACAGGAGAGTGGCAGTGAAAAATATTTTTGGTTTGACCACCATATTCAATAAAAGAGCCATTTTTGAGAAGTGGCAAAAGGAAGATCAGAAAAAAAGAGAAATTAAAAAAAAACATATCATACTGAAAAAGAAACACAGAGTTGAAAGACAATCATCTTGGAAAAACATTTAAGAGAAGCAAAAGATTGTGTACAGAGGGAAATAGTGGTTCATTCTGCCATCTGCATGGAAAACTCCTATGTCAAGAATATGGTCCAACTGCTCCCACCTCACACCATTTCAAAATTTACAGGAACATGTACTAACTCTTCCACAATGCAGTATTATTTGTTTGTCCCTTCATCTGTTCACTTAAATTACATTTAGTGAGAAGATATTGTCAGATAGTACCTTATGAGGAAAGAAGTGAATAAATTTAAGATAGTCTCCTTTTTCAAAAGTTTTAGGTTCTTCTTAAATGAGAAAACCATTAAGCAAACAATCTAGTTTTAAAACAAAGAGTGAGACATGAAGTAAGGTTATGGAATACCTGAGCTTAGTGTATTTTGGGAAATAAAGTGATAATATAATAACTAGCACAAGAATTTTCATTCAATACAAAGTTTTCTTGCAGACAAGAAAAAAATAGGGTGGTTAGGATATTTCACAAACAATAAGAAAACAATAATATAAAATAAAAACCCCACACGTCATTCAATAAATTAACAAATGGAGTTGATTTCTTAGACATTTAGAATCTTACAACTAAGACATCAGAAACAGGGGGCTATATGGATACCTTCACAGATGAAGAAAAGTTTTGGGACCTGAGGAAAGTAAGTAGATGCAAAGCAGTTCACCTCATTTCCATGCACACACCTTATTCAGAACGCTGTCATGGAATCTGCCATGACTCTGTCATGAAATCCAAACATTTTTAGGAGATGAAGAAGAAAAACTGAAGTATTCCCAGGAGTAGGAAGTATATTGATTGCATGGACTTATATACAATGATGTTTTTAATTATACGACTAGAGAAGTAAATTACTTTTATTTTCTTTAACAAACAAAATAGTAACCATTATATCTGATATATTTGGATACATTTGTATCTTTCAGCATAATTGCACAAAAACATTTTACTTATTTTAGAAGTTTTTCCATTTCTTTTTCTACTAGTGTGTCTGTATTTCCAATAATTATTCAGAAAGATTAAAATAAAACACATATCACATATATTGTATACTATAAAACATGTTTTATTACTACCGCTCAATACAAGTGAAAAAAAGAAACCATATCATGCTGAAAAAAAAAAAAAACCTATAGAGTTTCAAGACAATCATCTTGAGAAACATTTAGGAGAAGAGAAAGACTGTATACAGAGGGAGAAAGTGGTTCATTCTGGAATCTTCATAGAAAACACTCATGTCAAGAGTATGCTCCAACTTCTCCCAACTCAAAATTTACAACAATATACAATAACTCTTCAAAAATGCAGCATAATTGTATTATTATATAAGAAAACATGATGAAAATGGTTATTTAGAAATGTTTCTCTCTCTGGTGGTGTGGTTTCCAAAATAAGATAGAAGTATTCTGTGATGAAAGCTGCCGGAAGCACACACTCTAGACAGAGCTCCTTCTGTTGTTCAAAGAAGCTATGGAGATTCAATAGACCAGGGCCATGCAGTTGGTGCTGTGTATCACACAATGGTGACATTTGCTTCATTTTCCTCCTTTTTAGAAGGATAAGTGGAAATTGCTGTGGAAATCGTGTTTTGGAGCTTGTAAAACATGGGGCAATATATATTATGAAAAAGTTGTGGAAATGAGTTGCTAGAGGTATAGGTAAAATGGAGAGTGTTGTCCTAGAATGCCCCCAAACCCCTGTGTTCAATCCTCATTACTGCCAACAATGAAAGAGAGTGAAAAAGAAAATAGGATTGTTTCTATCTGTCTTACATGAGTCTATTATAATGAGCTGTGACAAAAGCCACTTTAAATGGAAGAAGCTTAAAGACAACAGTGCGAAACTTATCAAAAAATTTTCTAAAATTTGTAGAGATGTTTTAGTATATATTAGGCAAAAATTAATGAAATTGATTGAATATTGCATATTATTTTGTGATGTACCCATTTTAGTGTATTTGAACTATGGAATAATGTAGATACAAAATAGAATGTATTCTTTATAAAAACTGAAAAAGAATGGGTTGAGGAGGTTTCAAATCAAGTCCAGTTTTCTATATTGTATCTGTAGAGGATACCTAAAGTGTGCTAGCTTAGAACACTTTTTCTTGTGTTTTAAAGGACATTTCTTGTACCAGGGCCCCAAATTAAATAGAATAAATATTTTTCAGAAAAGAAAAGAAATGTTTCTCTGACATTGGATGCAGAAATAATGAAGGGGAAATTTGGAGACAAATACTAATCAAGAAGCTGTTAAATAATTCAATATGGAGTCTCGGTCTTAATAACTGTAGGTGAAAAGGGAATAAGGAACAAATGGTAAGGGCTATTAATATAAAAATTGACAAAATTTTAAATTGCAATATGTTATCCACATAACATAAAGGAAGAAACATGTAAGATTACTGCATGGACTCCATTTGAGGGAAGGAATACAGTAGCCATATTGTAGAGGGTCTTGCCAACACTTGTACATTTCTCTGTGGCAGCTGTGTTACCACTTGACAGAAATTATCTCTGTAGATGAAGGATGCATTCCCATTACTCTATACAACCTTCACTCAAGGTCTGTTAAACATTATTTTGGAGGATTTGAAAAATAGATTTCATATTAATATTTGTCACAAGCCTACAAATTAGAAGAGAAACATTTTTAGGAGGTACATTATAAGATATAGCACAGAGATTTGGTCAAAAATCATGCAAAGCATTTTTCACATTTTTTATTATTAATTAATTTTTTCAAGTCATATCTCCATCAAAGTCCCCTCCCTCTTCTCCTCCAAGTCCCACCCTTCCTCCCTCATCTCTATCTCTGGCCTCTCCTTCTCTATGAGGGGAGCCACCACTTATCAACCCCCCCCAATTCATCAGTCACATGGGCTAAGAGCTTTCTCTTGTACTGGGGCCTGATATGGCAGCCCAGCTAGGGTAATGTGTTCCACTAACAGGCAACAGGGACCATGACTAGCTGCTGAGTGGAGTTTTTCATAGAATAGTTATAATAGATGCCTGTCTGTTTGGGTCTGTGGGTTATAGGATGGTTGTCCTGTACTATATGTATCAAAGCATTTTTTCTCCTAATATTTAAGACTATGATACTGTGGTTTGACTTTGTTGATAGAGATAACATATAAGCTGGCATTTTTCCAAATTAATCTTTGAAAAATATGGTATTTTTCAATTGTATTTTAAAATAAGTTTCAGTATAAAATTTAGTTTGCCCACTATAGTATTTCATAGCATTTGCACAACTTAAATGAAATCTCATGATATATAGAGCAAACTATACTAAGTCTGGATGGCTCTTTATAATTACATAAACTTTTAAAGGTGTCTATGTGAACTCAGAGGGCTCCCATCTCTCTTGACTGGTAGATGCATACAAAGAGGAGGAAAAGGCTGTAAATAAATTATTAGAGAACTCAGAATGTCCCTAACTTGAGATTTACCTTTCCTGGAGTTTGTGCAAAACAATTAATTTTACAGGGGATATGATGGAAATCCCTAAAGTTACTACTGAAATCTTTCTGAATACCTAATGTCTCAGCATTTTCTACATGTTGAAGTATCTATAATCTAATAAAAGAGGTGACCATGAATGAAACTATTAAGTGCCTGCACTCTTTTCTCTGAGGAATAAAGAGAGGAAAATCACAGAATAAACATTCACTCAGCAAGGCTTTTTTGCATAGAGGATCACATTGAATCGCTGACATCTGCCAAATTGGGCACAATTCAACTGTCTTCATATTTAGGCTAAATGAAGGGTTGAGTTTTCAAATTAGAAAATACACAGCTTAGGTATCCTAACACATTTAAATAAGTCTTACTTTTAGATACACATTTACTATATAACTATCACCAACTCAGAAGAAAGGGTTAAATCGCACTAAAAAAGCATCTCCATTTTACAAATATATAAATGCTAGCACAGGAGGAGAGAACACCAGGCTATTTTCCTCACATGGAGGCACTGTGTTGGCCAACATGAAGTGGAGCTTGTCTATAGGAATTCTAGAGATCAACTGACTAGCCACTGTACCCAGGCCTCTGAAACTCAGGAGAGGTCCCAATCAAGAGGCCGGAATTTCACATTTGGCACAAACTGTGTGCCCTGTCCCCTATGCAGGGGTCAGTGATATTGAAAGTGAATACCATGGAGCCAGACTACTGATAGAAATAAAGGGGAATACGTGACCAGTTAGTTCAACAGAAGAGCTGAGAATATCACTGACATAGCTAAGGGACGGGACAGACCAGAAACAGAATGAGCGTCATAGTTTTGAGTAGTAGTTCACAACATTCCTAATGCTAAGACCCTTTAATACAGTTCCTCATGTTCTGGTGACCTCCAACCATAAAATTATTTCATTATTACTTCAAAACTGTAATTTTGATACTATTATGAATCTTAATATAAATATCTGTGATTTCCAATGGTCTTATGTGACCCTATGAAAGGTCATTCAACCTCAAAGGGGTAGAACCCACAGGTTGAGAACTAATCACTTAGAGAATGATGAACATAAACTTTGAACATCACAGACAGACTGCACTTTCATAGGCAAGTGACAAGAGCAACAACGAGTCAAAAAATACTTAAGAAACTCCTATAGTTCAGGTTGAGAATTAACTCCGTTGCCTGAATATTGTATGTAAAAGCTTTACAGGTAGTTGTTTTTGAAATATCTCAATCCAAGGAAGGAAGGGAGGGTAGGAAGGAAAATTATAAAGTACAGAGAGTCAGAAAAGTCTGAGAATGTAGCTCAGTATCTCTCCAGTATCTGCAAAGCCACTTCTAAAGAAAAAACCAAAACTAAAGTATTTTCCAGAAATAGAAAAGGTAGCCTCTAAGTTGCATAAAATCTCAAGGATCCTTAAAAAGCCAAATAACCTTGAAAACCAAGAACAAAGATGAAATACTAAGATGTACAAGTTCAAATGGCTTTTAAAACAAAACATCATTACAGGGTCATAGTAGTTCAATTAGAAGACAACGATTCCTTTTGAATGAAGTAGAATAGAGAACACAGGAGGAAATTTTGTGTAGATGATGAGATGATTTTCTTTTTTTTTTTTTGTGTGGCCCTCCAAATGACTAGGCGAGCAAAGGACCTCTGTGGATTTTAATAATAACACCGATCCATTTATGAACGATAAACCAAACGGGAACCCTCACACCCCAAAATTTCCAAGATTTCTGAGGAGAATGCTCCATGTGGCCCCGTAAGCTCAGTGGGAATTAGTCACACTTGTTCATGTTTTTTTTTTCCTTTACTTTTCATTTCTTCAAGTTACATCTCAATCACAGTCCCCTCCCTATTCCCCCCTCCAGTCCCACCCTCCCACCCTCAACCCCACATCCTCTTCCCTTTTTTTTTAAGTTTAAGGTATATCTTATTTTCAACTACAGTTTCCCTTTCAGTAAAACAAATGGCTCTTTGTCTTATAATAATAAATACACTACAAAACAACAGAGGTAATTAGGCCACAGTAATGAGGGTTATATGGCTTAGCGTACATTCCCAATGTCCAGTCGATATGTATTTGGTACCTGACATTAACATTATACTATCTAACCATCTCCATGAGTTTAAAGTTCTATATCTAACTCAACATTCATACTAACTTGCAACAAAATTTTAAAAGTAACTTCTTAGATCTATAACACTCTCTTGACTCCTAAACAACTCAAAATTTATTATGAGACTCTAGCTATCTGTTCTTCAACCACCTCAGAGAACTGAGAGGGATAAATATATCTGATTTTATAGGAAGTACAGGGCCTGCAGCTTCCAAAACTAAGAAATGACATACCAGTGGCTGCCTGGACAGTTCCCATTTTCTCTCCATACATTACAACATCGATCTTCAGTCGTTTGTCCCTGTGTTTCTGACAAATATTTATTGTAGAGCAGGGGTTATGAAGGACTTGCGTACCCTGTCTTGGCAGAGCTAGGCTGTCGACTTACCTGCTTCCAAGTTTTGTCCTTTTTGGACAGCATTCAACAACTGGAGCAAGGGGCATTTCCTGCCAAGAGATAGGATTGCAACTAATTCAATCATCTCCCGCTGGAAATTCTTCGATGCTCATCTTCTACTTGGGGTAGAATAGGGTGTGCTGTCAGGAGCTGATATGTCTTCATATAAAAAAATCTAAAGTTACGAAAACATCTTTTACTGCCATATTCTGCAGATCTGAGGTTTTTGAAGAGGCCCTATCTATCCCTAATATTAGGGTAAGCAGATGTTGCTTATCTCTTAGCAGCTTTATTTCTGATTAGCTTAGAAAATAACTATAATAGGCTGTCATAGTACCTAACAGAATGACTGGCTTGCATAAACATTTGTTTGCGTTTCTTAATTATCCTAAACAGGATATGACAATCAGTAGTAAAAGGCCTAAACAAAGCATATCATTTTTTTTCTTTACCTCCTAACACTTCCATCCCATTTTTCTGGGGTGGGGTGTCCTTATATAACAGTCCCTCATCTCAGTTGAGAGGTTGTATGAGGGCCAAGAGCCTCCTCATTCATTGGGGGTCTACAAAGCAGTACCATCAGTGAAAAGTGTCTCATTGCCCAGGAGAGAGAACTAAAAAACAAACAAATAAGCAGACAAATAGATAAAAAAGACTAAAAAATAGATAAAAAATAAAAAGTCTATGTCCAAGTACCCTTTGGTGTGTTAGTTGTAGTATCGATTTATTCTACTATAGAGCTAAAATCCTGCTATAAGTGAATAGATGTCATATGTGTCCTTCTGAGTCTGGGTTAGCTCACTCAGGATGAGCTTTTCTAGTTCCATCCATTTGGCTGCAAATTGCATAATTTCATTGTTCCTGATAGCTGAATAATATTCCATTGTGTAGATGTACCACAGTTTTTTAACCCATTCTTCGGTTGAGGGACATCTGTGTTGTTTCTAGTTTCTAGGTATTACAAATAAGGCTGCTATAAACATAGATGTGGAAACTTCCTGATGATTCCGTGAAGAGGCATTTGGATGTATACCCAGAAGTGGTATGGCTGGGTCCTGAGGCAACGCTATTCCAAGTTTTCTAAGATATCACCAGACTGACCTCCATAGTGGTTGCACAAGCCTGCATTCCCACCAGCAATGGAGTAGGGTACCCCTTTCTCCACACCCTTTCCAGCATGTGCTATCATTTGAGTTTTTGATCTTAGCCATTCTGACAGGTGTGAGATGGAATCTCAGAGTCGTCTTGAGTTGCATTTCTCTGATGATTAAGGATGTTGAGCATTTCTTCAAGTGTCTCTCAGCCATTAGGGATTCCTCCTTTGTGAATTCTCTCTTTAGCTCTGTCCCCCTCCATTTTTTGATTGGATTATTTGGTTTCTTGGCATTTAATTTCTTGAGTTCTTTGTAGATTTTGGATATTAGCCCTCTGTCAGATGTGGGGTTGGTGGAGATTTTCTCCCAGTCTGTAGGCTGCCATTTTGTTTGAATGACAGTGTCTTTTGCCTTACAGAAGCTTTTCAGTTTCATGAGGTCCCATTTATTGATTGTTGATCTCAGGTTCTGAGCTGTTGGTGTTCTGTTCAGGAAGTTGTTGCCTGTGCCAATGAGTTCGAGGGTTTCTCCCACTTTTTCTTCTAGTAGATTTAGGGTGACAGGCCTTATGTTAAGGTGTTTGATCCACTTGGATTTAAGTTTTTTACAAGGTGATAAGTATGAGTCTAATTTCATTGTTTTTACAAGTGGACATCCATTTGGACCAGCACCATTTGTTGAAGATGCTGTCCTTCCATTGTGCCGTTCTGACTTCTTTGTCAAAAATTAGGTGGCCATAAGTGTGTGGGTCTATTTCTGGTCCTTCAATTCGATTCCATTGATCTACTGGTCTGTTTCTGTACCAATACCATGCTGTTTTTACTAATATTGCTCTGTAGTACAGCTTGAAATCTGGGATGGTGATACCTCCAGATGTTTTTTTATTGTACAGTATTGATTTAGCTATTCTGGGCTTTTTGTTGTTCCATATGAAATCAATAATAGCTCTTTCCAAGTCTATAAAAAATTGTGTTGGTATTTTGATAGGAATTGCATTGAATCTCTATATTGCTTTTGGTAGGATGGACGTTTTTATTATGTTGATCTTACCTATCCATGAGCACGGGAGATCTTTCCATCTTCTAAAGGCATCCTCCATTTCTTTCTTCAAGGGCTTGAAGTTCTTCTTGTACAGGTCCTTTACTTGCTTGGTTAGAGTTACCCCCAGGTATTTTATATTGTTTGTGGCTAGTGTGAAGGGGGTTGTTTCCCTTATTTCTTTCTCTGCCCATTTTTTTGTTGTATAAAGAAGGGCTTCTGATTTTTGTGAATTAATTTTGTATCCACCCACATTGTTGACAATGTTTAACAGCTGTAAGAGTTCTCTGGTGGAATTTTTGGGGTCGCTTATGTGTATTAGCATATCATCTGCAAATAGGGATAATTTGACTTCTTTGTATCCTATGTTTATCCCCTTGATCTCCTTTAGTTGTCTTATTGATTTATCAAGAACTTCAAGTACTATATTGAAGAGATATGGTGAAAATGGACATCCTTGTCTTGTCCCTGAGTTTAGAGGAAATGCTTCAAGTTTCTCTCCATTTATTTTGATGTTGGCCACTGGCCTGCTGTATATTGCCTTTATTATTTCTAGGTACGTTCCTTGTATGCCCGTTCTCTCCAGAACTTTTAGCATGAAGGAGTGTTGGATTTTGTCAAATGCTTTTTCTGCATCTAGCGAGATTATCATGTGGTTTTTTTCTTTCATCTTGTTTATATGGTGAATGACGTTGATAGACTTTCATATGTTGAACCATCCCTGCATTCCTGGGATGAAGCCTACTTGATCATGGTGTATGATACTTTTGATGTGTTCTTGAATTCGGTTTGCTAGTGTTTTATTAAGTATTTTTGCATCTATGTTCATGAGGGAGATTTGTCTGAAGTTCTCTTTCTTTGTTGGGTCTTTGTGTGGTTTAGGAATCAGGGTGACTGTGGCCTCATAGAATGAGTTTGGCAATGTTCTTTCAGATTCTATTTTGTGAAAGAGTTTGAAAAGTATTGGTGATAGCTCCTCTTTGAAGGTCCAGTAGAATTCTGTGCTAAAGGCATCTGGTCCTGGGCTTTTTTTTTGGTTGGGAGATTTTTAATGACTGCTTCTATTTCCTTAGGGGTTATAGGGCTGTTTAATCTGTTTATCTGATCTTGATATAGCTTCGGTGGGTGGAATCTATCAAGAAAATTGTCCATTTCACTTAAGTTTTCAAATTTGGTGGAGTATAGATTTTTAAAGTAGGATCCAAATATTCTCTGGATTTCCTCAATGTCTGTTGTTATTTCTCCCTTTTCATTTCTGATTTTGTTGATTTGTGTTTTCTCCCTCTGTCTTTTATTTAATTTGGCTAAGGGTCTGTCTATTTTGTTGATTTTCTCAAAGAACCAACTCCTGGTTTCATTGATTCTTTGTATACGTCTTTTTGTTTCTAAGTTGTTGATTTCAGCCCTAAGTTTGATGATCTCCTGCCTTCTGCTCCTCTTGGGAATTTTTGCTTCTTTTTTTTCCAATTCACCCAGTTCTGTTGTTAAGTTCCTAATATGAGCTGTCACAATTTTCTTTTTGAAGGCACTTAGTGCCAAGAACTTTCCTCGTAGCACAGCTTTCATTGTGTCCCATAGGTTTGGGTATGTTGTGTCTTAATTTTCTTTGGATTTTAAGAAGTCTTTGATTTCCTTCTTTATTTCTTCCCTGACCCAGTGGTCCTCTATTAAAGAGTTGTTCAATTTCCATGTGAGTGTAGACTTTCTGTTGATTCTTTTGCTATTGAAGTCCAGCTTTATTCCATGGTGGTCTCATAAGATACAAGGGTTTATTTCAATTTTATTGTATATGTTGAGGCTGTCTTTGTGTCCAACTATATGGTCGATTTTGGAGAAGGTTCCATGAGGTGCCGAGAAGAAGATGTATTTTTTGTGTTTGGGTGAAACGTTCTGTTAGGTCCATTTGGTTCATGATCTCTGTTAGACTCATTATTTCTCTGTTTGGCTTCTGTCTTGATGATCTGTCCATAGTTGTGAGTGGGGTGTTGAAGTCTCCCACTATTAAAGTGTTTGGATCGATTTGCGATTTAAGTTTTAGAAGCGTTTCTTTTATAAATGTAGGTGCCTTTGTATTTGGGGCATAGATATTCAATATTGAGATGTCCTCTTGGTGGATATTTCCTTTAATGAGTATGTAATGCCCTTCTCTGTCATTTTTAATTAACTTCAATTGGAAGTCTATTTTGTTTGATATTATGGTGGCTACTCTAGCTTGTTTCCTGGGTCCATTTGCTTGGAAAACTTTTTCCCAGCCCTTTACTCTGAGGTAGTGTTTATCTTCAATAGTGAGATGCGTTTCTTGTATACAGCAAAAAGATGGATCTTGTTTACGGATCCAGACTGTAAGTCTGTGTCTTTTTATTGGCGATTTTAGTCCATTGATGTTGATGGATATTAGTTACCAGGGGTTGTTATTTATCCTTATTTGGTATAGCTGGTTGTCTGTGTTTCCTTTTGTTTAGTTGCTGAGGAGGTTTCTATTTCCTCTGTTTTCTTGGGTGTAGTTGTCTTCTCTGTCTTTGAATTTTCCTTCTAGGAACTTCTGTAGGGCTGGGTTTGTGAGGAGATGTTGTTTGAATTTGATTTTGTCATGGAATATCTTGTTTTCTCCATCTATGTTGATAGAGAGTTTTGCTGGTTATAGTAGTCTGGATGGGCACCTAGGTTCTCTCAGGGCTTGTAGGACATCTGTCCAGGTCCTTCTAGCTTTTAATGTTTCTGAGGAGAAGTCAGATGTGATTCTGATGGGTCTGCCATTGTATGTGATTTGGCCTTTTTCTCTTACAGCTTTTAATATCCTTTCTTTGTTCTCTACATTTGGAGTTTCTATTATTATGTGGTGAGAGGAGTTTCTTTTCTGATCTAATCTTTTCGGTGTTCTGTAAGCCTTTTGAATTTTTACTGGCATCTCTTTCTTTAGGTTTGGGAAGTTTTCTTCTATGATTTTGTTGAAGATATTTCCTGGACCATGGAGTCGGGAGTCTTCTCTTTCCTCTATGCCTATAATTCTTAGGTTCCGTCTTTTCATTGAGTCCTTGATTTCTTGGATGTTGTGGGTGAGAGTATTTTTAGCTTTCTCATTTTCTTTGGATGTTGTACTGATTTCTTCCATCAAATCTTCCATGCCTGAGATCCTGTCTTCCATCTCTTGCATCCTATTTTTGATACTCACATATGTAGTTCCTACTCTCTTCCCTTGATTCTCCATTTCTTCTTTTAATTCTGACTGTGTTTTCTTTATTTTTTCCCTTTCTATTTTCATGTCTTGAATGGTATTGTTCATTTTGTACATTTCCTTCTCCAGTTTGTTTGTTTTGGCCTGGAAATCTTTCATTGCTCTGTCTTTTTCCTGTTCAAGCTGAGTCACTTTGGCTTGGAGCTCTTTAATGGTGTTATTCATTGTTTTGACTTGTAAAATTGTGGCTTCTTTGAATTCCTTCATAGATTTAAGTTCTTCTTGAAGGGACTCTATCACTTTCCATCATGTAAAATTGTCATCGTTTTCATGTGTTTCAGTTGTGGTGAGGTGGTTCGGGCTGGACGGAATAGCGTTGCTTTCTTTTGTTGGAGACATTTCGCTTTGTTTTTTTTTTTTGTTGTTGTTGTTGTTTTTTTGTTTTGTTTTTGTTTTTTTTTTTTTTTGTCTGGGGCCTCTGGCCATGTGGAATTTTTTTGCTGTCTTTTGGACTTGGGTCCAAAGGGGACACTTTGGTGTAGGAGTTGAGTTGCCTTACTCCACCCCTATAAGGTGAGTCATTCAGCCCCGCCTCCCAGGTGGAGACCTAACTAATCCAGGTAGTGGAGCTGTGTACAAGTAAGCTCTGGTTCCCCTCTGGAAGGGCCAGTATTAGTACAAAAGTCCAATCTATGACAGTTTAAAAAATCTCTCAGTTTGCCCGGGGTTGGTTCCTGTAGTGGGTAAATGTCCCGTTCAGCCCTAATTGCCTTGCCACTCCTGCGGCTTGGAAACTGGCCAGTGATGTCACAGCAGTGGCTTGCGATCTGCAGTCTGAAGGCACTTTGCTGCAGAGCTGTGCTCACTTCCAATGGTCGCAACCTTTCGCCAGATAGTTGGATCGTCTGTGCGAGACCTGGGGATGCCCAGCATGGTGGGGATTATCTCTGTGTGGGATCTGAATCTGCCTGCTGGGTATTAGGTTGGAATTTACCAGGAGTCTCTCCTGGTGGGGGATGGGTGATCCTGATTCCTGGGTCCAGCCCCTTCCTTGCGTGTCTGAGAGTGGAAGGAGCATCCTGCCCAGGGATCCTCAGTGGTCTCTGGGTAGCTGGGTGAGATTTAGAAGGGGTCGTGTCCTTTGTACAGCGTCCTGCCGCATTTGCCGCCTTGTGACTGTTAACCCCGAAATCAAAATACATCCGCGCAGGCCGCTGCCATCTTGGATCCCCAAGATGATTTTCAATAAGGGTGCACGGCCACGCAGTGGCACTATGAAAGTTGATACAATATCCATATCTAAACAGCATAAGAATATTCCCTAGAAAAGTTCTTTTTGTGTGTCAAGTTCGCTGAGTCACATGTAACCAAAATAATCATAATTCCTGGATGATTTAAGATTTGAATTGGTAGCCCCATTAAAGGAGATTAGTTTTCCTCATGTGGTGAATATCTATTAACTGATGAGCTAGCTGTATGATACAAAAAGCAGAGGAAGAGTGGTTCATCTGTGCCTTTTCTCTGTGGGTAAGCTGAGATATGGATCTTTTCTACCCCTTTGTAAACTAGAGTTGCAACCTGTTACTGTGACAATATGACTCAGTGTTTGTTCTATAAATCACCTTTGATTTTATAGGGAAGATGCAGGCTTTGGAGTTTCTTTCAGTTTGATTGTGTCACATTTGTTTAATAGAAAATCAGAAATTGATTTTGTACAAACTGCTACAATGACTCTTCTGTGCACTGTTACTGGAGAATTACTGTTGTAGACTTTCTTAATTTAAGCAGTCTTCTTAGATGAGTTTTAATTATCTTGACAATATTTATGCATATTGTATTAGTTTCCTATGGTTGCTGTAACAAATTACCACAAGCTCTATGCCTTACAGCAATGAACATTTATTTTGTTACAGCTTCAGAAATCTGGAGCAACTCCAATGAAACTGAAATGGAAGTGGTGGAATTGATGTATTTTCTTTTCTGCTTCCATGTCTGCGTCTTTAGATTCCCATCCCTTACCTACATCTGCAAAGCCAGCAACATAGGGTTTCAAATCAGTGTATCTTTGATGAAATTGTACCCTTATCTTATTGTGAGGGGATCATGTCATAGCAGACTGTCCCTCTGCTTCTTTCTTATAAAAAGAACTATAGCTGTATTGTGAAAAACAAGAAAACACATGGGTATATCTTCCTATCTCAATATTGTTAGTCACATTGAAAAAAGGAAGTGTTTTTTCCATACAATGTTAACATGCACCATGGATTAGGAACTAGATGCTTTATGTATCATTATTCAGCCCATCATCAATCACAGGCCATCATCAGAAAATGACCATAGTTTATATGTTTATATGAGAATCATTCAATCTATATATAGATCTTAATTCTAGACCTTGAATATATGTTTTATATATATATATATATATATATGAGAGAATAATATTTCTAATGATTTCTAATTATTTGTAGTACCTTGAAAAGTATATGTTGGGATTTTTTTTCCTCTTAAAACAAGTTGACTACACTCTCAGTTAGGGCTTTTTTTTTGACTATGAAGAGACACCATGATCATGGCAAGTCTTATAAAGGAAAACATCTAATTGGGGCTTGCCTATACTTTGAGAGGTTTAGTCCATTATCATCATGGTGGGAAACATGATGGCACACAGGTAGAGATGGTGCTGGAGAGGTAGCTGAGAGTCCCTCATAACTGATCCGCAGGCAGCAGAAGGAGACTGTATGGCACACTGGGCATAGCTTGAGCATAAGAGTTCTGTAAGCCAATTCCTAGAGTGACACACTTCCAACAAGGTAACAAAAAGGCCATTCCTTCTGATAGGGCCACTCTCTAAGCATTCAAACATATGAGCCTGTGGGGGTCATTTTATTTAAAGAACCAAAACCAGCAACAAACTATTTAACTTTAATTGTTTTCTTTTTTTGTAAAAGTCCATGGACATGCAATGAATATCTATTGTTAATATTGTTAGAGTGTGTTGACAGTTAATGAGGATAACATGCAATACCAGCTGACCAGCTAGCTATGCATGACTTAATCACACTTTAAATTAAATTGGATTCAGGAAAATAGCTATAGTAGTCTACTAATAGCCCTTGATTTCACTTTACTTGGTAGCTGAAAATTATAAAATTCTTGAGTTTTACAATTCTTTGTGGAAAATAATTAAACTCACTATTTTCCCCCTGACTTTACTGAGAGTGACTATGAAAACATATTCTAACCTCTCTTCTGTGAAGCTAGGAAGCATACCTGATTCCTTTACAGTGTTGTCAGTTTTCATCATTTAGTTAAACAACCACAGCACAGCAGAAAGTGCCAGAGATAGCACTGAGTCACTCCTCATACCAACAGAACTACTTCTGCAATGACTGGCTAGGTTTCCCCTGTCTGCAAATGTTCAGCACATTGCTTTTGCCTTGTCTTCAGAGGGTAGCTGTTTCTCCACAGCCTTCCACGGAATGCAGCAAGACACATGTCAAACCACAACTCACCTGTCTCCACCAGCAGCATTTCCTTCTGTGTTTGGTTCCCTGGCAGGGCTCTGAGTGCTCCATTTTACTTTGCATAAAATCTACCCCAAATAGCTGTCTATCCTCTGTTTTGTGGCTCCATGCTTTCCCTTGGTTATATTCAACCCTTGAAAATATTCTGTTAGCTATCTTCTCCATAATTAGTTGCCTTCCACATTAGTGTTTCTCAGTTCTATGATCATAAATATGTAGAAATGTAGATTATCTGTCATTTTTCAGGTGAAAAAAAACTGTTTTCAAGTATATCTTAGCAGTTTTAGAGGGCAGAAAGTAAGATAAAAAAATACAAGAATAAAGTTTATTTCATATCAATATGAAGTATAAATACATATAAAATTCAATGGGAAAAGGTGACAGAGAGTAACAAATATGATAAATGGCAAGCAGAAGCTGGGTCAGAATTACATAATGTAAAATGAGGTGATGAGGATTTCATAAACATGGGAACTATGATGCTGGGGTCATGTTTCAGAAAAACATGAACTTCAATACAGCACTTGCAAAGCATTAGCTTTTCTCTACATATATAATTGCTGTTAAAATAAATCAACCATATATTATCATATCATATATAAATGTGCATCATTATTCATTTAAATCAACATGAACCTTTTGTGGCCACTATGTATAAAACCTGTCTGAGTAACTGTTACATTGACTATACTGTAATGAGTAAGACTACTTTCAATTTTCATTGCCTATGGCATGAACCATAAACTTCTATTAAGCATGTAGACCTTGTTCCAAGGGAAGAAAATAAGAGAATAAATTTGTATGACAATTGTAGACACCATATTTTCTATAATGAACAAATTCTTCCTCTTTTCTCTTGTTAATTATGGTACTTTAAGAATTTGATTCATTTCTGGAATCTTTGAAAACAACCAAATAACTCTTGCTCAGCAAATTCCATCACACTCAATATTTTACGAAGCACCCATTTTACATGCACGCAAGATGGTTTCTACATTGGTTCTTGAGATCCATTCTCAAGAACATTCAAACATTCTGAAACCCTCTGCAAATTTACATTCATCTGAGTGAATCATTGAAACAGCTAGAAGACAATCCAGGCTAGTGTCATGATCAATTTTTCCATTCTTCTTTTCAGATGAAGCTAAATAAGTCTATCTGCTGTCAGTCCCAAATACTTACACATAGTGAATGGGATTTTGAATTATGCTCATCAATGGTTTCCTTTCTATTTCTGTCCACAAAAAAAAACACAATAAATGACTTCTATTGATCTTTGCCAACAATAAAACAGTGACCTAAGGAGGTTCTTGACAGTTAGCAGAGTTGTGAAATACAGATTCCTTCATAACGTGCCTTGTAAATTTTAGAATCAAAGAGGGATAGAGCTTGATATAGGGTTGAAAGGGTCATTACATAATTAAGACTTTGCAAAGACCCATATAATATGTCCATTGCATTCAAAGCATTTTATAATAATGTTGAAAGGCAAATTCTTGTCACTGCTTGTGTTTTTTTTCTTTAATTGAAATTTATTATTTATCTATTGCTTCAGGTTACATCTCCATCTGTGTCCTCTTTCGACCCTTCCCAGTCCCGTCCTACCACCCTCTACCCCCTAACCCTTCCATCACACTCCTCTGGAGTGGAGTGTCCCTACATAACAGTTCACCACCCCAGTTCAGAAGATGTATGAGGGCCAAGAGCCTCCTCATACACTGGAGGCCTACAGCCTACAAGGCAGCACCACTAGGACAAAGTGTCTCATTGACAGGATGAAAAAGTCTAAGTTCCTGTTCCCTTTGGTGCGTTGGTTGTAGTATAGATATCCTGTACTATATGGCTAAAATCCGACTTTAAGTGAATAGATGCCATGTGCATCCTTCTGAGTATGGGTTAGCTCACTCAGAATGAGCTTTTCTAGCTCCATCCATTTGCATAATTTCCTTGTTTCTGATAGCTGCATAGAATTCCATTGTGTGGATGTACCATAGTTTTTTAATCCATTCTTCAGGTGAGGGACATAGGGGTTGTTTCCAGTTTCTAGCTATTACAAATAAGGCTGCTATGAACATAGATGAGGCAATTTCCTGGTGTTTCAGTGAGGAGTCATTTGGGTATATAACCAGAAGTGGTATGGCTGGGTCTGGAGGCAGAGCTATTCCATGTTTTCTAAGATATCCCAGACTAACCACCATAGTGGTTGCAAAAGCCGGCACACCTACCAGCAATGGAGGAGGGTTCCCCTTTCTCCACACCCTCGCCAGCATGTGCTGTCATTTGAGCTTTTGATCTTAGCCATTCTGACAGGTGTGAGATGACCTTAGAGTCATCTTAGAGTCCTATTGAGTTGCATTTCTCTGATGATTAAGGAAGCTGAGCATTTCTTCAAGTGTCTCTCAACCTTTAGGAATTCCTCCTTTGTGAATTCTCTGTTTAGCTCTTTTCCCCATTTTTTAATTGGATTATTTAGTTTATTGGTGTTTAGTTTCTTGAGTTCTTTGTAAATTTTGGATAATAGCCCTCTGTCAGATGTGGGGTTGGTGAAGATTTTTTTCCCAATCTGTAAGCTCCCGTTTTGTTCGAATGACAATGTCTTTTGCCTTACAGAAGCTTTTCACTTTCATGATGTCCCATTTATTGATTTTACAAATGGACATCCAGTTGGACCAGCACCATTTGTTGAAAATGCTTTCCTTTTTCCATTGTGTAGTTTTGGATTCTTTGTCAAAGATTAGATGACCATAGGTGTGTGGGTTCATTTCTGGGTCTTCAATTTGATTCCATTGATCCATTGGTCTGGTTCTATACAAGTACCATGCTGTTTTTATTACTAATGCTCTGTAGTACAGCTTGAAATCTGGGATGGTGATACCTCCAGATGTTTTTTTATTGTACAGGATTCATTTAGCTATTCTTAGTTTTTTGCTGTTCCATATGAAATTGAGAATATCTTTTTCCACATCTATAAAGAATTGTGTTGGTACTTTGATAGGAATTGCATTGAATCTGTATATTGCTTTGGGTAGGATGGCCATTTTTATTATGTTGATCCTACCTATCCATGAGCATGGGAGGTCTTTCCATCTTCTATAGGCCTCTTCCATTTCTTTCTTCAAGGGCTTGAAGTTCTTGTTGTACAGGTCCTTTACTTGCTTGGTTAGAGTTACCCCCAGGTATTTTATGTTGTTTGTGGCTATTGTGAAGGGGGTTGTTTCCCTTATTTCTTTCTCAGCCCATTTGTTTGTTGTATAAAGAAGGGCTTCTGACTTTTTTTGAATTAATTTTGTATGCACCCACTTGGCTGAAGGTGTTTATCAGCTGTAAGAGTTCTCTGGTGGAATTTTTGGGGTTGCTTATGTATACTATCATATCATCTGCGAATAGGGATAATTTGACTTCTTCATTTCCAATGTTTACCCTTTGATCTCCTTTAGTTGTCTTATTGCTTTAGCAAGAACTTCAAGTACTATATTGAAGAGATATGGCGAAAGTGGGCATCCTTGTCTTGTCCCTGAGTTTAGAGGAAATGCTTCAAGTTTCTCTCCATTTAATTTGATGTTGGCCACTGGCCAGCTATATATTGCCTTTATTATTTCTAGGTAGGGTCCTTGTATGCCCGTTCTATCCAGAACTTTTAGCATGAAGGGGTGTTGGATTTTGTCAAATGCTTTTTCTGCATCTAGCGAGATATCTTTGTTGGGTCTTTGTGTGATTTAGGATTGAGGGTGACTGTGGCCTCATAGAATGAGTTTGGCAATGTTCTTTCTGATTCTATTTGGTGAAAGAGTTTGAAGAGTATTGGTGTTAGCTCCTCTTTTAAAGTCCAGTAGAATTCCGTGCTAAAGCCATCTGGCCCTGGGCTTTTTTTGGTTGCGAGATTTTTAATGACTGTTTCTATTTCCTTAGGGGTTATAGGGTAGTTTAATCTGTTTATCTGATCTTGATTTCACTTCAGTAGGTGGACTCTATCAAGAAAATTGTCCATTTCGCTTCAGTTTTCATATTTGGTGGAGTATAGATTTTCAAAGTAGGACCTAAATATTCTCTGGATTTCCTCAATGTCTTTTGTTATTTTTCCCTTTTCATTTCTAATTTTGTTGATTTGTTTTTTCCTCTGTCTTTTAGTTAATTTGGCTAAAGGTTTGTCTATTTTGTTGATTTTCTCGAAGAACCAACTCTTGGTTTCATTGATTCTTTGTATATGTCTTTTTGTTTCTAAGTTGTTGATTTCAGCCTTAAGTTTGATGATTTCCTGCCTTCTGCTCCTCTTGGGAGTGTTTGCTTCTTTTTTTTTCCAATTCCGCAGTTTAGCTGTTAATTCGCTAATATGAGCTGTCACAATTTTCTTTTTGAAGGCACTTAGTGCTACGAACTTTCCTCGTAGCACAGTTTTCATTGTGTCCCATAGGTTTGGGTATGTTGTGACTTCATTTTAGGTGATTTTTAAGAAGTGTTTGATTTCCTTCTTTATTTCTTCCCTGACCCAGTAGTCATCTAGTAAAGAGTTGTTCAATTTCCATGTGTGTGTAGGCTTTCTGTTGATTCTTTTGCTGTTGAAGTCCATGGTGGTCTGATAAGATACAAGGGGTTATATCAATTTTCTTTTATCTGTGGAGGCTATCTTTGTTTCCGACTATATGGTTGATTTTGGAGAAAGTTCCATGTGGTGCTGAGAAGAAGGTGTGTACCCACTGGCCACTGGGTTGACAGGTTGTGGAACTGTCAGCTGCTGCTCACTCAGCCATTGTGGCACACTGCTAAGAGTGTATGGCGCTCCCACGGGTCTGCAACCTTTTTCTAAATAACTGGAATGCCTGTGTGGGATCTGGGTGCCCAGTAGGCTAGTGAGTAACCCTGTGTGGGGTTCAAATCCCCCAGCTGGGTATCAGAGTGGATCTCACCCAGCATCTCTCCTGGTGGGGATTCCTGATTCCCAGATTCAGTAGCTTCAGTGCGTGCCCAAGAGAGGAGAGTCCTGCCCAGGGACTTAATGGTTCCTGGGTAGCTGGTTGAGACCCAGGGGGGTGGAGTCCCTCAGATTATTGCACAGCATCTTATAACTCTGTGGCTTTATGGCTGTTTTCCCCAAGTTCAAAATGCGTCCCGGGCTGCCTCCATCTTGGATCCCCTCCACTGCCTGTGTTTTACAATCACATAAAGCAATTTTAATGGTAAAGTGTAGGTGATAAAAATAGGTGGAGTTCCATTCATATATTATATAATGATGTCATTTGTTATGCTCTTTGTTGACAGACATAGGATAGTTTTTTTAAGAAAATGATCAATTAAAGTTACTTAAATATATGCTCAGAGTGCTGGGAAGATAGCTCAGCAGGTAAAACACTTGAAACACAGGTGTGTGGACCAGTGTTTGAGCCATGAAAACTCACTTAAAACCTGTAATTCCAGCACAGGGGAAGCAGAAACACTGATTCCCTAGAGATAGCTGAAACAGTGAGTTCTGACTTCAATCAGAAACATTTCCTCAATACATAGATTAGAGAGTGATTGAGGAATACAGTGGATTAAACCCTCGGGCTTCTAACAAACTAGCACATATCTGAATTTCACCTGCATGAAAGCATACTCACACACACGAAAATCCCAAAACATGCATACCCACTGCATATATGCATACAAACACAAAACCACAATCTGCTCAAATATCTCACAGCTGCTTTAATTCACATAGTTTCAGCAAATCCTTGTAAGACTAAATCTGCCAGAAGAAGTTTAAAACTGGATGAATTCAAATTCTAATCCCCTGAGACTGGCTTTAGTGTTCAGATCTATTTAGCCTGGCCAAATAAATGAACCTTCTGTCCTTCTGTGCTTGAACAGGGAAAATTAAGATAGCCAGCAATCAGAGTATAACAATGATGATTACTCATTAATTTAAAACTTTGAAAGACTTACTATTACTATTTAAACTGCAGATAAAAATGATCTATGTAAAATGAAATTTGTACCACGTAGTAGTAATTCTTTTTTTTTTAACTTTTTATTGATTCTTCATGAACTTCACATCATGCACCCCAAGCCCACTTATCTCCCTGTCTCTCCATATCTTATCTCTGCCTTTGCAACATCCCACCAAAAGAAAACAAACAAACAAAAACATCTCACTGTGGATGCTGCTGTGTGTCAAAGTGTCACATTGTCTATCCTTTTGCCCAAACAGCATTTTTTCTTTCTTTTTTTTTAATTTATTTTTTATTTCTTCAAGTTACATCTCAATTGCAATCCACTTCCTACTCTCCACTCCAGTCCCACCCTCCCACCCTCTTCCCTCTCAACCCACACATCTCCTTTTTTTTTTAAGTTTAAGGTTTATCTTCCCCCCTCCCCCCGCCAAGAGCTCCCTCTTTCAGTCCAACAAATGGCTCTTTCTACTAAGAGTCATTCAAAAATGTCATTTTTTTAGGTACTAGGACAGTCTATCACAGTTATTTTCTAAGCTAATCAGAAATCAAGTTGCTAAGAGACAAGCAACATTAGCTTACCTAATATAAAAGATAGATAGGGCATCTTCAAAAACCTCAAGAGATCTGCAGAATATGGCATTCAAAGATGTTTTCTTAACTTAAGATTTTTTGATATCGAGACATGTCAGCTCCTGACAGCATCCTTTATTCTACTCCAAGTAGAAGATGAGCATCAAAGAATCTCCAATTGGAGATGGTTGAACTAGTGGCAAGACTATCTCTTGGCAAGAAAATTCCCTTGCTTCAACTGTAGACAGAATGCTTTCCAAACAGGACAAAACTAGGAAGCAGGTAAATCGACAGCCTAGCTCTGCCAAGACAGGGTAGGCAAGTCCTTCATAATTCCTGCTTTACAATCAATGTCTGTCAGAGAAACAGGGCCAAATGGCTGAAGATTGATGCTGTAATGTATGGAGAGAAAAATGGGAACTGTCCAGGCAGCCACTGGTATGTCATTTCTTAGTTTTGGAAGCTGCTGGCCCTGCCCTTCCTGTATAACCAAACAGCATATTAGACCATTGATATTCCCAGTAAGCCACTGGTCTGATTCAAGGCCTCTAGCTTCTGTTACATTATAAATTCTGGGATCCTCACTGGGACTCCTCTCAGATATTCTGTTGTGCCCTGTGTCATGGAGATCTTGCAGCTTTGGATCTGTAGGACCTGCCCCAGGCCTAGGACATATTCCAGTATTTCATAGAAGTGGTAGATGTTGTGGTGGGCCAACTCAAAGACCTGAACTCAGGCCTGTGGTATCTGAGTTGATCAGCCTGATAGTACTTCCACACTTATACCATCCATTGGAACCAGCTCTTTACCATCTACACCACCTGGGCCAGCTATCCAGCACTACCCAGGGAAGGGGCAAGGCCATATCATCCAACTGCTACACTTGACAAGGGGCAAGCTCACCAGCTCTCATCCCCTTGGGGCCAGATCTCTCACATTGTGTAGGTGAGGGGCAGGGGCAGCTTTCCCTTCCCACACCCTTGCCACCAGGGCTGCTTACTATGTTCCTTCCACCAGGGACAGCTCTACTGTGCTGCCCATGCAAGGTTCAGGGGTACTCTCCCAATTGCCTCAGCCACTATGGGGCAAGACCAATTCTTCTTCTCTCATGCCTTCAAGGTTAACTCTCCCATGCTACCCAGGAAAGGGATGTGGCCATCTCACACCTCCACAAGGCCAATGATGAGCAGGAAAAGCTTAATAGCAATTCTTATGGTAAGTTCATGTACAAATGTATTTGAAATTCATTAATATCATCAAAAATCAGTATTCCCAGGTGTATTATTTCATCTAGTAAATCATATTTTCTATGTAACCACCAAAACCAAGTCACATTCTGTTGTGTTAATCATTCTGCTTAAGTTTCTTATATTGCACATCCCCAGGCTAGCTCAGTTGGTAGAGCATGGGACTCTTAATCACAGAGTTGTGGGTTCAAGCCCCACATTAGGGGGCAGATGTTTCTGGGGCCCATGCCCAGGACTCTTGGGGGTGGGGATGAGCTGGCTCAGAGTCAATGACCCACACTCCGGGTATCTGATAAGTGGCAAAAGCAGAACTGGAAGAGGATACCCCCTTTATACCATCTGCCCAGAGTCCCATTGGCTCCTGAACTGCAGGCTGCTATTAACTACAGCCCTTGGCTTTTGTCTCATTAGCTAGTGTGGCATCATCAGTCTCCAAGCAGGTCTGGGGTAGGTCTCAGGCCAGGCATGTCCTGGCATGCCCAGCAGGTCTCAAGATAGCTCCATGCAGAAACCCAGCCACACATACTCTGTTTATTAGCAGGCCTTGTTCCTCTTCCAACATTCCAGACTTACACATACTATTATAAGTTTATGGATTTTCACAAACTGAAGAACACATGGGTGCATGATGCTTTGGGTAAATTGTCAGCTCATTCATTCTCTTATGACATTTCCATACTATCTTTCATATTTTATTCTTTCCTTCCTCTGGGGTTTAACGTTGGGATATAAGGATACATTAGTTACTTTCCCAGTCATGACAACATATCAGACATGAAGCAACTTAAGAGAAGTGATACTCATTTTTACTCAGGTTGTGGGATACAGTCCATCCTTATATGGAACAGCATCAAGCAACTCCATGACAGGGAAGGCACAGAGCTTTCACTCCTTACATCTTCACACATGCCGACAGAACAGAGAACAGATGAAGAAGAAGAAGAAATACTGCTTTACTATAAATTTCAAGGCTACACCTCTCAACAACCCCCTTCCTCAAGTGTGGACCCACCTGTTAAAGGGCTACAACCTCACCAATTAGTTTCATTCTCCAGGGGCCATGTGTTTAAATGTATATGAAGGCATATACCCTGTAGCCAAAGAACAAATACAACTTTCTTCAAGATAGTCTTTACATATTATTGTTCACTGTTGAGCATTAATTAGCATTTTTTATCCATTCATGGAATAAGAGAATCTGGTTTAGAGTAAGGTTGACACATGTGGATTTTACTGTAGATTCTGAGTACTAAAAATTACCATATGCTATACCATGAGAAACGGGGCCAAATGACTGAAGATCGATGCTGTAATGTATGGAGAGAAAATGGGAACTGCCCAGGCAGCCACTGGTATGTCATTTCTTAGTTTTGGAAGCTGCAGGCCCTGCACTTCCTATATAATCAGATATATTTATCCCTCTCAGGTCTCTGAGGTGGTTGAAGAACAGGTAGCTAGAGTCTCATAATTAAATTTTGAGTTGTTTAGGATTCAAGAGAGTGTTATAGATCTAAGAAGATGCTTTTAAAATTGTGTTGCAAGTTAGTATGAATGTTGAGTTAGATATAGAACTTTGAACTCATGGAAATGGTTAGATAGTAGAATGTTAAAGTCAGGTACCAAATACATATGGACTGGACATTGGGAATGTACGCTAAGCCATATAACCCTCATAACTGTGGCCTAATTACCTCTGTTGTACTGTATTGTATTTGTTATTATAAGAGAAAGATCCATTTGTTGGACTGAAAGGGGAAACTGTAGGGGGAAATAAGATATACCTTAAGCTTAAAAAAAAAAGGAAGAGGATGGGGGGTTGAGGGTGGGAGGGTCATACTGGAGTGGGGAATAGGGAGGGGACTGCGATTGAGATGTAACTTGAAGAAATAAAAAATAATGGAAAATAAAAAATAATAAAAAAAGAATGGTAAAGGAGAAAAATTGTCCTTTTGTCATTCTCCTGATAGACTGTAGATTGTAGTTCATCTACTGAAATTCTTTGTTCAAAGAGAACATCTTTGATTTTTTTCTGGAGAAAACAAAAGTTAACTTCCAAGCTCTCTGAAAACTCTACTATTCTCACTCCTCAAGAAAAAAGAGAAATGAATGAAACCACTTTAAAATTTTTTAAAAAGAATGAATGAATGATCTTCTCAGATGTGGTAAAACCTATTTCACCACTGAGTTCTGAACATATTCTCAGATTTCACTAGAATATAATGTAGTTTCATTTTTCAGTATTATCTTAAATATATCAAGTAATGCCTTTACAAGTTCAGGTATAGAATCTACGGGCCATAAAGCTCCTTTGTATGTTTTAGGAGCTCTGAATTTGTGCTATTTCTTCTAAGAATTATTTCCTGATCTTCAACATCTTTAAAGTAAAGCAGACTTTGTCTTTTTACGAAGGTTCTATTTTGAAATGTTTACTATCTGTTGAATGTCTATCTGTATCTGCCATATCTAGTTTCTGTGCTCTTTGTGCCTTTCAACTTTCATTTTCCTCATACAAAGTCTCCTGCATTTTCACTTTTGTCTTATTTTTTAAGGACCTAAAGGATGACAAAACCACTTTTAGAAAGAGCTGGGTCAGTAATATAAGGTATTTTTTCTATGGTAAGATTCTCTATCATGCATAACAGAACAAAATAAGAAACAAGAGGAAGCAGACTAGAGTTGTGTGAAATTGCTCATTTATTCTTCTCAAATAGTTCTGAGTTTTCATGAAAGTGCTGAAAAGTTCACAAATTGTATTCCAATGAGATGAATATTTGTTTTCCAAGTTTTCATCAAAACTTCTGTCTTTCAGTGCATGTTTTATATGCATGAGACATCCTGTTCCCGTGTGTAACTGGTAGAGCCTGTTTGTTCACAGGCATGAAAATGGAAATGAGACATGAAATGTGCTCCAGTTGCCTGACTGGAGAAGAAAAAAAAATGCAAATTGTGCTGTGTGCCAGGAATCCACACTAATATACAGCTGGGCAGGTGCTTTTGTGCACTTTCATAATTCCAATTGCAAATGATAGAATTTAAAGTTTCTAAGAGATTATTTAATTTTGATTTGTCCCTTCCTAGTTAATGTTACTATATCATAAGAGGCTAATATAATATCAGACTCTTTTTACCTTTAACCTTTTTACCTTTACCAATAGGAAAAAGTAATAGCACATGGTCAAAATATTTGGGCCATTTTACAATATCCTTAGTTCCATATGTACAATTTTCTCTTGGTGATAATATAATAATTCATTCATTTTCTGCTTCAGATTGTAATTTTCTAAATGAGAAACTGTAAATGCACTAGTCCCTTAATGGATCAGTAATATGACAAGTTTGTTATCTGCTAGCTTGAAATACCATGTAAAGGGTACATTGAAATTGGTTTTCCTCTGTGTGTTTTAAATGATATTAAAGCATTCCTTAATTTGGAGGATGCAAATTGTTCTATCATAAAGCACTGACAGAGGCATTTGTAAGATAATAGCTTAAAGTAAAATGCCACTGAGGTCCCAAAATTATTGAAAAAATTCTTTTCTTCCTTATTCCTTCCTTCCTTCCTTCCTAAATTCCTTCCTTCCTTCATTCATTCCTCCTTCCATCTTTTATATCTTTTTCTTCTTTCCCTTCCTTTCATTTTCTTCCCTCTCTCCATCCCTTTTCCCTTTGTGCCTTCCTTTCTATTTTGTCTACTTTTACTTTATAACTTTTCAAGTTCTTTCTCTCATATATGATTTTCCTCTTTACAGAAAGCTACTAGGGAACATGAAATTTTCAGTGAGTAGCTGATATAAAGAGAGAGGAAACACAATGTCTGTTGAAGTCTGCATCCCTCTGTCAAGCCAACTGACATCATTTCCAAACTACTGAATGTTTTGAGTGCTAAATTCAGCTTATAATGGTGTACCAAACCTCCTAAACTTCAAAGGTTTTATTCATCTACCAAAAGTTCACTTATATTGACAGGAATCTTACAACCTAACCTGTTGTGGGTAGCATGATAAGCACATTATTCCACAGGCACATGTATGTACATATTGTTCTCTTGCTACCTTTCTGAACATGCTTAAGACTATTTGAATTTGTTTTTTTCATTACCTACAGCAGATTGTTGTTCTTGTTTTGTTAAAAGATACATGTATCTTTTAGTCTATTATTGAAGTATTCTTTGAATTAGTGAGGACCCTACATCTCCTACCATCTGGATCTACCCCCTTTCTGTCTCTCATAGAAAACAAACTTCTATGAGATAATATCAAACAAAATAAAATACAATAAATTTAAATGTGGTGAGTTAAAACAAAACCAGCATGGCTCAAAATTGGACAAAGCAAATAAACAAAAGGAAAAGAGCCTAAGAAAGGTACAAGGATCAGAGACCCACTGGTTCATATACTGAAGAATCCCATAAAAACAGAGGAAGTCATAATATATATGCTAATGACCTGTAGGGTTAAAAAAGAGAAGAAAAATATGTATATATAATAAAAGTAAAATAACAAACAAATAATAAGATAAAAAATTAAAGTCATGACATAGTACAGTGAGAAAAGAAACCTCCAAATATGCCTTTTAATAATTTTCTGTCTGCCATCTACTGCTGGGTATGACAGCAACTCTTAAGAGTATTTTCTTTCTTTCCCCAGTGAGAATCCCTTGGAGGGAACCAAATTTTCATTTGAAAGTGCTTATCAGTTGGAGATGGGTTCTGGGTTAGAGATCGGGTATGCATCCACTTCTTTTCTCAGCTCTAGGACCCCAATTGGTGCAGAGGTGTTCAGGACCTAGGCATCCTGCCCCAGTCTCTGTGAGTTCATATATACGTAGATCATATTAGTTTACGGAGACTCTTTTTTCTTGGTGTCCTCCATCCCCTCTGGCTCTTCCACTCTTTCCGCATCCCCTTCTGTGGGGTTTTCAGAACCCCTAGGGGAGGGATTTGATAAAATCATCCTATTTAGGGCCGGGTGTTCCAAGGTCTCTCACTGTAGGGGTTAGATAAATTAGATTTAGAAAATATATAGGGGTTTCTGATACTGTCTCTTAATTTGGGGCATGAAGAGCATTATCAGCATGAAGTCAGGAAAAACAGGAAAGACTTAATAGACTGAAAAACAAGGTTGAAGTCAGGAAAAACAGGAAAGACTCAATAGACTGAAAAACAAGGTTGAAGTCAGGAAAAACAGGAAAGACTCAATAGACTGAAAAACAAGGTTGAAGTCAGGAAAACAGGAAAGACTTAATGGACTTGAAGAAACAAAGTATCTGGCCTGACATTGTTTTCAGCTGCTAAGTGGGCGGAGCCCAAATTAAGCTGAAACAGAGTTCCTCCTATTTAAGGACAGTGCATGGAGCCCAGAAAAAAGAAGAGGCCCCTGATGCTAGAAAGCTCCAAGAGTCCTGCTGAAAAAAGGGCTGGCCATTGATGGCCAGCTCTCTCCCTGAAGCAGAAAAACGCTGGTGAGCAAAGAAAGCCTGAGCAAGACACCAAAATGCCAAGGACTAAAAGGGCCGGGTGTTCCAAGGTCTCTCACTCTGCATTATGTCTGCTTGTTGGTCTTTGCATTCATTCCCATATGCAGTAGGAAGCATCTCTAAAATGACTGAGCAAGGCACTGATCTATGAACATAGCAGATTGCCATTAGTGGTAATTTTGTTGCTACATTTTTATTTTATTAATATTGCTTTTTTTTTTTTAGAGCAGTAGTATTTGGTTTTACCCTAGGTCTCATGGGCTTGCTAGTCTCAGGTTCTGGGTTACCCAAACAGTGTTAGGTATGGCTTCACTTGTGGAGAGGGCCTTAAGTCAAATCAGCTATTGGTTGATACTCTCACAAATTTTGTACCACCATTGCATTGGTATGTCTTGCATGGTATCGTTATAGATCAAAAGGTCTGTGGCTGAATTGGTGTTTATGTTTTTCCTTTGGTAGCATTCAGAGTACCTTCCTGAAACAAAAGCTGTAGCATTTAGGAGTGAAGGCTCTACACAATCACTAGCTTGACTTCTCTATGTTCAGTGAGTTGCGTACATGTCGTCTTCAGCAATGGCCTCTCTCCATCAGTTTGTGGAGAGCAATCTAAAGTCCTAGCAACAGCCTGTGTGTTTGGGGATTCCTAGGGGACTCAATTAGATATAACCCATTCCTGGTAATGGAAGTTTCATTTGGTGACAGGTACTGTCTGGTTAGGGCTCTGTCTTCCCCATTATTTAGCAATTATTTTTTTTTAGATCTCCTTCATACAAGCTTCATAGGAAGCTTCTGCTGTATTAAGTTTCCAACTACCACTCATTTTCCGGTTTTTCTTCCTGTATTCCCTCCCTCATCCCTTTCTTCCCTCTCTCTCTCCAATTGGTCCTCACATTCCAGGATCCCATCCATTCATACTACCTATTATATTTCCCTTTCCTAGGCAGCCTTGGGAAATCTCTCTGCCTGTCCCCACACCACAGTTCCTCTCTCTATACATAATCTCTGTGGTTTTATGGATTGTAGCTTGGTTATCATTAATTTAACAGCTAATATCCACACATAAGCAAATGCATACCATATTTGCCTATTCTTCCCATACCTCTGATTTTTATGTCTTCTTTTATTTCATTTTATATTTTATTATTTTCCAAGACAGATTCTTTAATTGCTCATACTGTTCTTATACTCACTATATATCCAGGGAAGACTGGAAATCCGGATCGATCTTTCTCTGCTTTCTCAGTACAGGTAGCACTACAACACCTACTTCTATTTATTACTTTAAATATTTCATTTGTTTTATGTGTTATGCTTTAAGAATGGTTGGCTAAGGTCCATAAATACTAAGAAGAACCCAGTTACCCTTGTGGTGGTTTGAGTAGGTTTGGCCCCCATGGACTCATGTGTGTGAACGCTTGGTCCATAGGAAGTAGCACTATGAGGAAGTGTGGCCCTGTTGGAGTAGGTGTGACCTTGTTGGACCAAGTGTGTCACTGTGGATATAGACCTTGAGGTCTCCTATGTTCGAGGTCTGCCTAGTGTGGAATCTTGTTTCCTCTTAGCTGCCTTCAAATCAAGATGTAGAATCCTCAGCTCTTCCTACACCATATCTGCCTGAATGCTGCCATGCTTCTCGCTATGATGATAATAGACTAAAGCCCTGAAACTGTAAATCTGCCCCTATTAAGTATTTGCATTTATAACAGTTGCCTTGGTCATGGTATATGTTCATAGCAATAAAACTCTAATTAAGACACCCTGTAACAAAGCAGTAAAGTAGGCTGTTGACTAACTGTTCAAGAACAGTATGGACAAATGGACAAAGATGATACATCTTTGGTTTCTATCCCTGGAAGGTGAGGTATCTCAAATTAAAGGTATATCCAGAATTAACATACAAAAATTCAGAGCACACATGATGTGTTTTATATTCAAGATGGATTATAGGCAGAAAATCTCCCAGGAGACCTTACCGAAGTGTTCTTTTCTGGGTCACATTGATAAATTTAAACATTTAGAATCTTCCACATTTACCTCAACAGTTTCCGCAGAACAAATATTGATCACCCTTAATGTCCTTGTGCCAAAATATGAAGAGTTTATCTTCCCAACACATTCTACACTTCACATGACACATCAGGTCCAATAATGTGTGGAGTGTTTTTTACAATAATCTACCATTTCTCCAGCAGACAGCAAATGATTATCAAAACTCAAGTCAATTACAAAACTCTCTACTTGCATTTAATGTCAGCGTCCATAAGTTAAGGTCTCTCTCCTACATAATGGTCTCATTTTAGACTCCACTATGCTGTCAATAATATTTCTGATTTGCCAGTTACAAAGTAGATTTTCTGTAATCCTTGCATTGATTTAAAATCATGTGGAATGATAGCCCATATAAGTTCAATAAACTTTATTCAAATTCATCCTTTTATCATAAAGGACACAACAAAGGATATAGTTGGACAATCACTGAAAAGAAATACTGAAGGCAAGACAAAGTGAGTCATAGAAATTCAGTGTCCTCTCTGAGAATACTACTTCATGTGTACTTCTACTTGTCCACTAAGTGAGGAGCTCTGTAGGCCCCAGTGCAGAAAAATCACTATTGAGGCCTGACTGGTTGCTGACAAAGTCTTCAGGCACTTTTTCATTCTGGAGGGAAGACAGTACAAAAATTATAACCATGTCTTGATTCTTCTGGTAACTTCTCCAATGTAGGAGCCCTCAAGTGTTATGTCATTAAAACAAATGATTGTCCTTTCTCTCATAAATTATTAAAGGATGAGGAGGATTCGTGTATCAGACACTCCAACCAGGACATCATAAAGGTCTTAAGGAATCTTTTTCTGAACCAAAATGTGCATATTTTACTAGTTCAAAGCACTATTACATTACTAAAATGTTTATATTTTATTAATGAATAGGGAACACACCTTACTTCCTGAGAAGTTTAAATTTTAATAGCAATTTAGATTAGGCAACAATTAAGATAAGTGGTCTACACAAGATATTGTAAGTGGCACCTGACTCAGCTATGGGAAATCAGTGTCCACTCATGATAACAAAATAATTAACAGCAATGTGGAAATTCAGGTAAAGAAGAGGGTAAATTCAGGGTTTCCAGTTGAGGATGTGTGTGTGTGTGTGTGTGTGTGTGTGTGTAAGTCTGTACCTCTATCAGTTTCAATTATAAAGGAGTAACCAAGAGTGAAAACAGTGAAAAAACCTGAGGGATTATTTGAGTTTGTTTAGTAAAATACAGTCCTAAATTTCATCCAGTGTATGAACATTATGATATTGAAATATTGGTTCTCAAGCTGGGCAGATGGCTCAGTAGGCAAAGGCTTATTGCATAAGTATGAAGAGTATGTTTCATATTTCCAGAATCCATAAGAAAGCCAAGTACACATGGCAGTATACCTGTAGTCTCAGAACACCAGAGACAGAGATAGAATCATGGGAGAAAGCTGGCTAGCCAAAGTAGCCAAAACTCCAAGTTCCACATTCAGCAAGAGACCATGTTTTTATCTGCAAGGTAGAGAAGGATGTAGGAAAATAGTGAACATCTAACTCAAGTTTCCAGACACATCCACATGTATAACCCCACACATGCATGCATTTGCACATGTGAACACATATATAGGCATTCAGGCACACTACACATACATAGGAATGAAAGAAACATTATCTTTTTAATCTATATTCATGGGACTGATTTGTGGAAGCAATAAATAAAAGTTGAAAAAATTATTGACTTTTTCTTCATACTAGTTATGATCTGTGTTTACAAGTAAATATTTCATATTTTAATTTGTTTTAAATACATCAATATCACACTTACTTAAAATACATTGCTACAGAATATAAAATATTCTGAATATATCTGTGTTATTATTGGATCATACCAAAATAATTTTTCAGGTGAAACTGTACCACAATGCAAACTACTGAAGACAATACAGTTTCTATGGATGATAGTAGCTGGGGTTGAATCACATAAAAATATTTTCCTTGGTTTTGAACTCTTTGATAGTTATAATGAACAAGAATGGTAAAAGTTTATATGTTCGGCAGGTGACAATGTTTTGTCACCAATTGGAAGAAGGAGAAAGATAAAATTGAAAAGAATAAGGTTCAATAATTTATTGTTTCTTTTACTGCATGTGTCAAACAGTATTATGTAAGATATTGGATGATGGTAAATGGATCAGCTAAATAAGTCTCACTGATAATCTGAATATAAGAACTTGCTCTTAACTACTCTTTGGGAATCTGGGATACAAGTGTGATTTCAACCATGATTATCAAGCAAGACAGCCTATGTAAAAGGTTCATGTTTCATAGGTAAATCTGAAAGGCAATGAGGAACAATGAGGAATTTGCTAAAATTTCCTGAAGTTGAATAGTCTGGACCATTAATTGAAAAATACAGCCCAGCTCTACATAAATGGCTTGGTGGCTATGAGGACTTGCCATTCTTGCACAGAACCCTATTAGGATGCTGAAACCCACATGACAGCTCATAGCCTTCTGCATCTCCAGGTCAGGGTATCCAACACGCTCTGCTGACCTTCTGTGGGTTCTGAATGCATATGGTGCTCTTATACACACTCAGGAAAAATACTCAAATACATAAAATACAAATAAATACATACTTAAAAAAACAAAAATAGAACTTACTGCCCATATTGAGAAAAAATTTTATATACTGTCAGTTAGCTGCAATAACATACAGATCACAGACAACTTTTAGGAGATAGTGCAAATCTCAGGCAATTTTTATTGATTCCAGTGGGAAATCGTGGAAGAGAAGTCATGTGGGCTTTTGCTAACCACTTTGCTCCTTCCATTTTTTGTAATGTCTCTAACAATTTATATCTTTGTGTTGTCAGCCTTTACCAGGACACCATGAAATGAGTCAGGTATCACACAACTGTATCTGCCAACACATACATTACTTTTAGATGCATCTATGCTATGGTCTATTGATTAAATACATTTTTCTATTTAGCACAGACTTTTCTAATTCAACTTTTTCAGGCCATCAAATAGGAATGTAAAGCACCATTTCTTTAAAAGGCTGAAAAGATGACACTTTTACTCAAAGTGATACCTAAACTTTACCATACTAATGAATTGAGACCATTTCATAGGAATTTCCTTCTTACCCCATTTACTTAATGCTGTACGGAAAGTGTTATACACTTTTTGGCTTCATGGGGAAAGGAACTGTTAGATATATATTTATTCATAGCTCAGAGTCACTGTGGGTTCATTAACAGTCCTTCTCCTTGTACAATGGAACTTTCTGAGACATTTTCCAATGGATTATCAATCAACTCAATTACATTTCTGAAGTATGCTTCATGTGTCCTTCTTATGGGGCTATGGTGATTTCATAGAAATGAAGACATGATAAATATTTAACAGGCTAAATCAAACAAATACACTTTTTAGTGAAACTTTACAAATCAACAGTAAGTGTGAAACCTCATGCATAAAACAATACAATCTGGAGCTGAGAAGAAGGGTGTGGAAGGGTTTGTGATCTGTTAGAATGGGACTGAAGAGTGGCAAGTGGAGATCATGGACTGTAAATTGTGAGAGACGCCTCTGAAATCTGAAAATCATTATGTTACAAATTTGCACAGGGTGAGTACAAAAGGGAAGAATGAAATTGTGTAGCTAATAGCATATGGGGGATGGACTTTTCAATAATCCTAAGGTCAAAAACATAATTTTAGACCAAAGAAAATCAGTCCTTTAAGGCTACCAGCATAGATTACATATCAAACATTTATACCAGAGAACCAATCAGTAGAAGTCCAATTTTATCTGTTCTAAATTCAGGGAAATTTGAAGACATCCATGCTTGAATATCACACAGACAATTATGCAAAACATGAAGCAGCTTCATAGGTCTGCAGGGACTCAAAAGAATAGCTGAGTGTCATCTGCATACATATACCACTGCAGGCCACTGCAGTGAATAATGTTATTCACTAAAAATATCTAAATATAAAGCCAAATAGGATTTCGAATAAGCCTCAGGGGAATCTTAAAGTAACTCAGCAAAGCACAAACCATCCCCTGAAGGAACAAATTGTAAGACGAATATAGGGGCAAAGAAACTATCTGAAGCTACCCATGTTAACTCCAGAAAACTCAAAACCAGTCTTGTCAAAAAAATAAAAAAGGCATAGTAAGCAGTATTCAAACTAGACGTATAGCCTTAAAATATACAAGAAAATAGACATTCAGCCCCACAAAATATTCGTAGACATTATGTTATAATTTAAGTCTCAGAACTCATGGTGTGAATATATAACATAAAATGCTAAAATGACAGCTTAGCAGAGCTTCAATGTTTCTTTCCTCTTCTCTAGTGATTCATAAAAACTTCAGATATTTAGTGAAGGAAGAAACAGAAACAGTCAAAGAAACACCAAACACAGGTAATTGTATAACTGATTAGTTCCATTCAATTACATTTTTTTCTGTGATTTGAGAAATGTTTTCTATGATGTATTTTGGAATATATATATATTACATATATAAAATGGATATCACAAATATAGTAATAAACACATTTGATATATCTAGTAATCTACTTGATGAAATTTTGATAATTCTCTGTAAAGAATTGAGAAGCCTGCCGGGCAGTGGTGGCGCACGCCTTTAATCCCAGCACTTGGGAGGTAGAGGCAGGCAGATCTTTGTGAGTTCGAGGCCAGCCTGGTCTATAAAGTGAGTCCAGGACAGCCAGGGCTACACAGAGAAACCTTGTCTATAAAAACCAAAAAAAAAAAAAAAAAAAAAAAAAGAATTGAGAAGCCTTAAATGAAGAAAAGTAATATATTTGTTATTCTGTTATTATCATTATCCAATACTGTAAAAAGTATATATAATCTTTCCAAAGGCCAAATCAGCATAACACCAAACATCTTTTATAACTAATTTATGAACTATGTCCCTCATAATCCAACTGTTACAAATTTGTCATGCCAAAGAATGATGGTCCCAAATGGAGTTAACTTGTAAAGAAGAATTTATTTGAGACTACTGCAATTAGAAGAAAGAGTAACCTGAATAGGCACCAGAATATCAAGCAAGAAGACTTTAAATGCTAGGCAACCTAATGGACAAGTACGAGAGGAAATAGGGATGAGATTGGTTTACTATTAGGCCACCTGTGATTGTTGATTGACACTGATAATTTATCCATTATAAAAGATAGGCTTTCACATTTCCAGGTGCTAGAAGATAGCTATCTCCCTTGATCCTCACTTTCCAAATGAGGGGATTCTAGTTCCTGATAAAGACATTCCTAGACTTTAAAACTGACAAGAAAAAATTGACATCTCCAAGGAACAGAGAGCATTACAAATTTTCTAAAGAAAGTGACTTAAGAAGCAAAGGTGAGACATGCCCAGATAAAGTTCAGTCAGATTGTAGTCTTGAAAGCCATTCTGGTCAGACAAATGCATCTCTCAGATAGCCAACCTGAGCTCTTCCATAATTTCCTCTCCTACCTTGAAAACAGCTAGAGGGATTTCAGCTAAACTCTATTCAACAGAAATTATCAATTTCCATAATAGACTAATAAATCATCACTATATCCTACAAAACAATAGAAGAATATAGCTGGAAACTTGGACATGATTGATGTAACACAGTCAAGCCATATTCAACATTCAATGTGATGATGATGACCAAACATTGGTTGAGCCTCAAGACTTCTTATAACATCAATGGTATGAAGTGTTGCTGACTAAGATTATATATCTCTAGTATATACTACCCAAAAGAGGTAAAATATTTTAGAGTATTAATACTCTTCAACATTTTGGCAATTAAGCCATTGAATGTAATAGAGGAGACCTGCCTGTGTTGTAAAAGGAGCTGATTCTTGACCACAGTTAATTTTAAATGAAAATCACCACAGCCATTGGAAAATATGAAAACTACCAGATTGATTGTTTTATCCTGGATTCTTTGCAATAAGATATTCATATCTATATGCTCTGAAGAGTTTGGCAGAACACAACTCAATTAGCATACCTCAATGCTTCTATTTGATGATTACCAGGTTCAAAATTTAAACAAGGCAAAAGATCTTTCACAATCAACAAAGGCTGTTGCAGGGAGCAAGCTGGCACTTCTTACTTCTTTTCTTAGATGCACAGGTTCCCTGGAAGCTCCATACCTGACTGTAACCTCTCCCAGAGACAAGTATCCATGCATCTTCCTAGTGAGAGTTCAATTCTGATTTTAAAAACTTTGTGCAATTTCATCCTGAAAAAAAAACTGAAAACTTGTGTGGTACCGTTTCTAAAATCACTGAAGGTAGTTAACAGTTTAGTTCAAAATAATTAAGCCAATTTGTTAATATGAAACTTAAACTCCCTCAGACAGAACACTGTGTTTACAGGATGAAAGAGACTGTCTAAGTAGCAGGTTCTCCAGGGAGACTTGGAGCCAGACTCAGCATGAGGTGCTTTATTTTCTACTATAATTCTTCACACTTCTGCAAAATTGTTGGAAGCCTGTACCTCTGTGGGTCGTTTTGCTTATTCGCTCTGCTGTCACTGGTCCCTACTGGGATTACCTCTAGTCATTCCTAAGCAGATACCCTACAGCTAGCTCAGAGCATTAACAGAATGCACAGTGAACTGAATACAGTATGACAGATGCCTCTAGAAGGGACAAAGATGATATAAACAAAAGACAATAACTGAGATACACTGCATTTGTCACTAACAAAGATAAACTGAGCCTAAAGCCTAATTCCTAGGAACAGGCTCAGGGGGGAGGCCCATACATTTATGTTAGTCCTATTTATCCTTCTGGAGTATCTGAATTAAATTGTCTAGCCTTCCTTAGTGATAGATGTGAGTCAGTAAATGGAAAAGTATTGGGCATTCAAATATTACCTTAGTTAACACATGACCCAACTTCTTGTTTGATATTGCCACAAATCTCATTGAGCTTCTAACACTTGACAAGTATGTGTACAAATACACTGATATGCACTAGTTTTATTCATTAATATTTTTTATTCAGCATGTAATGATTTCCAATTTCTTCTTATACGCAGCCCTTCTGATACCCAAGTAGGACAGAAACTCAATGTTGTTTTTTTTATCTATTCATCTAATGAATTAAATCAGCAAAATAATTCTACCAAAGTGATTGCTGTTATAAAATTTATTATTGTGTATTATGACAGAAATATTTCTGATGTAAATACTTTTTTATGTATCCAAGTTTTTTTGTGTTTTGTTTTTTTGTTTGTTTTTTGAGTTGTTTGCTTGTTTTGGCTAGTCCAACTTAAAGGCTATAAGCAAACACACTTTTAATTCACCCATCAACCAGAAGCTAGATAACAATGTTTCTAAGTAGGACTGTGTACTTCTGTGTTTCTGTATTTCTGTCTAAACTAGTATATATATAATACTTAGCCATGTTCTGAATTACACCTAAACAGAAAAAAAACCAACAAATTTTGCAGTACAATTTTATAGCAAACAAAATAGACAAAATGTAATGTCAAATGCATGTTGCAACAATAATATGTAGATATGGTCCTGTCTAATAGTAAAAATAATTACTACTATTATTTCAAGAATATTTCTAATAGGTTTCACTTACATCCAAAGGATAATTTTCCAGTTACAAATCAACATAATACAGTACAGTTACAAGTTCACTGCAGGAGGAAGCTTATCTGATGATGGCTTAGCATAGCACTTATGTAAGAGTATAACAGAATGTTATTAGCAGTCATTTTATTACTATGTTTCCTCAGTGGAATTATAGGCTTGCTTTTCCCTAAAGTTTATATCCTATCTGGTCTTGGGTACTTATCCCCCTGAACAATGTCAAGCATGGGTTCCATCTCATGCTTAAATGCAATCAGATAGTGGTGGGTTACTCTCACCACTTCTTGTACCATTGTTGTACCAGCCTGTATCTCAAAGGCAGGTTACAATTACAAATCACAAGGTTTGTAACTGCATTGATGCTTATGTTTGTCCTCTAGTAGTGTACAGATAACCCTCTAGTACCATGAGCACTACTTAGTAGGGGTGAAGACAGCAGGTATGTATAATCTCAACTTCTCCATATTATTCTAATAATTCATTCATGATAATTAATTCATAATAATTCCTCAAATTATTAATTAATCTGCAGTTTCAGGTGGCACCCCACATTGGGCACCATATGTAGAAAAAAATAACTAATTGAATTATTTACCCAGTATTTATATTATCTTTAATTATTTGGCGGTATAAATCCTTAACCCGCCATTATAAATGAATACACACAAGTGGATTTTAACAAACCTAGGCCTGGGTTGTGCAATCCTAGCCCATCTAGGCTAGCTCATAATTCTGTTGCACAAATATGACCCCATATATACATATGCCCCTTTGGACTATTATTCTCCGTGCTAAGACAATGTTCCAGGCCACATGGAAGGATCTTCTTTAATCTACCCCATGGCATGTTCTACTTGTTTACCCCTGGATTCTCTCTCAGGTGACCTCTTCCCAAGATGCTCTGTATCTCTCCAAAAAGCCTGCGAAACTTAGTCCTGCCTACCTCTGTCTTTGCCCAATCTCCAGGCCTCAGCATTTATTTAACCAATCAGAGTCAATTAAGTAACAGACAGCAAACAGGATCAATCAACATTTAGAATGCTTGACACCACCCATCATTGAGTTATATAGGTTTTAGCAATAGGGCTTTACCATCAGTTTTTGGAGAATGACCTTTTATTATTTTTTATTTTTTTTTAAATACTTTATTTTTTTTCAAGTTACATCTCAGTAACAAACCCCTCCCTATTCCCCCTTCCTATCCCGCCCTTCCACCCTCTTCCCCCCAGAAGTTTCCCCTTTCAGTCCAACAGATGGTTCCTTCTCTTATAACAGTAAGTATTATACAAAACAATAGTTATAAATATGCCACATTTATGAGAGTAAATTGGCCCAGTATACCTTCCCAATGTCCAGTTTATACATATTTGGCCCCTGACTTTAACATTCTACTATCTAACCAACTCCATGAGTTTAAAGGTCTATATGTGACTCAACATTCATACTATCTTGCAACACACTTTTTTTTTAATAATTTATTTTTTATTTCTTCAAGTTACATCTCAATCACAATCCCCTCCCTACTCCCCCCTCCAGTCCCACCCTTCCACCCTCCTCCCCCTCAGCCCCACCATCCTCTTCCCTTCTTTTTTTTTTTTTTTTTTTTAGTTTAAGGTATTTATTTTTCCCCCCAACAGCTCTCCCTTTCAGTCCAAATAATGGTTCTTTTTCTTATAACTATAAATACAATACAAAACAACAGAAGTAAATAGGCCACGATTATAAGAGTTATATGGCTTAGCATACATTCCCAATGTCCAGTCCATATGTATTTGGCACGTGACTTTAACATTCTACTATCTAACCATCTCCATGAGTTTAAAGTTCTATATCTAACTCAGCTTTCATACTAACTTGCCTCATAATTTTAAAAATATCTTCTTAGATCCAGAACACCCTCTTGATTCCTAAACAACTCAAAATTTAACTATGACACTCTAGGTATCTATTCTTCAACCACCTCAGAGACCTGAGAGGGATAAATATATCTGATTATATAGGAAGTGCAGGGCCTGCAGCTTCCAAAACTAAGAAATGACATACCAGTGGCTGCCTGGACAGTTCCCATTTTCTCTCCATACATTACAGCATCAATCTTCAGCCATTTGACCCCATTTCTCTGACAGACATTGGTTGTAGAGCAGGAATTATGAAGGACTTACCTACCCTGTCTTGGCAGAGCTAGGCTGTCGACGAACAGACTTGAGAAAAATGGGACATAGACATAGTATAGGAAAGAACAAGAAAAAAGGACAGATTATTGAATATAGCTTTATACCTTTGTATACTGATACAAAATTAATATTATATTTGGCTAAATTGGTATTGATCATTGTATATCAATGCAAATTTAAGATTGTAAAGGGCTACATCGCTATTGATCTTTGTATATTGATACAAAATTAAGATTATATTTGGCCACAATAGTATTGACCCTAGTATATTAATGTAAAATTAAGATTGTATTGGGCTACATCGGTACTGATCTTTGTATATTGATACAAAATTAAGATTATATTTGGCCACATTGGTACTGATCTTTGTATATTGATACAAAATTAAGGGTAATGCTTCTTAAAGGTATTGTTTGTAGTAATACTTAAAAATGAAATGTCAAGTTTTGACCTCTCGCTACCAACCGACATAAACTGTTTAGGATAATTAAGAAACGGAAACTAATAGTCATGAAAACGTGTTATTTTGTTACTTACTATGACAGTCTATCACAGTTATTTTCTAAGCTACTCAGAAATCAAGTTGCTAAGAGACAAGCAATATTTGCTTATCTAAATATAAGAGATAGATAGGGCATCTTCAAAAACCTCAAGAGATCTGCAGAATATGGCATTCAAAGATGTTTTCTTAACTTAAGTTTTTTTGATATTGAGACATGTCAGCTCCTGACAGCACCCCTTATATTACTCCAAGTAGAAGATGAGCATCGAAGAATCTCCAGTGGGAGATGATTAAATTGGTGGTAAGCCATTCTCTTGGCAAGAAAAACCACTTGCTGCAACACACTTTTAAGAGTATCTTCTTAGATCTATAACACCCTCTTGATTCCTAAACAGTTCAAAATTTAACTATGAGACTCTAGCTGTCTATTCTTCAACCACCTCAGAGACCTGAGAGGAATAAATATATTTGCTTATATAGGAAGTGCAGGGCCTGCAGCTTCCAAAACTAAGAAAGAACATACCAATGACTGCCTGGACAGTTCCCATTTTCTCTCCATACATTCCAGCATCAATCTTCAGCCTTTGGGTCCTGTTTTCCTGACAGACATTTGTTGTAGAGCAGGGATTATGAAGGACTTACCTACCCTGTCTTGGCAGAGTTAGGCTGTCGACTTCCCTGCTACCAAGTTTTGTCCTTTTTGGACAGCAGTCTGTCTGCAGTTGGTGCAAGGGGTTTTTTCATGTCAAGAGAAAGGCTTGCCACTAATTCAACCATCTTACAGTGGAGGTTCTTCGAAGTCACTTTAAGAGAGCGACGTCCCATGCCCAGAGAGTGGGGAGGGTGTTTCTCTGCCCTTCTTTTTGGTTATTTGAAGGATAACTGAAAACTCTGTTATGTAGGGGAAGAGACTACAAGCTGATAAATGGTCCTGTCTTAATGGGTTTTGGAGGTTAGCCCCAGGGAGATCCTACTTTTCCTTTTCTGTATCCTTCTTCCTCTCCTATGTAGGAGTGCATGGGCTTGAGAAAAATGAGATATAGACATAGCACAGGAAGGTCCAAGAAGAAGGGGCAGATTATTGAATATGCCCTTATACCTTTGTATATTGATACAAAATTAGTAGTTTATTTGGCTAAAGTGGTATTGACCATTGTTTATTGTGCAAAAATAAGATTGTATTGGATTACATCGGTATTGATCTTTGTATATTAATACAAAATTAAAATTATAGTTGGCCACAATGGTATTGACCCTTGCATATGGACGTAATATTAAGATTATATTGGGCTACATAGGCATTGATCTTGGTATATTGATACATAATTAAGAGTATATTTAACCACAATTGAAGAGAATGACCTTTTAAATAGCCTGTATTGTTTGGGAATTTTCATGGAGCACCTTTGGCCAACAGCTCAGTTAGATATAATACATTCCTGGAATAGGAGGTTTCATTTGGTTGTGAGAAATGTCTAGGTGGGGCTTAGTCTCCCCCAATATTTATGATTCCATCTAGGTTTTGTTTGTAAATGTATTTATTTTAAGATGCTTCTACTGTAGTAGGGTTCCATACAACCTCTCAAATGGCTCTTGGTTTTAGCTGTCCTTTCCATTACAGTCCATTTCCTTTATCCTTATCCTTCCCATTTGATCCTCCTATTCTAGTTCTTCTCACCAATCCATGGATAGTTAACTGTTCTATTTCCTCTTCCTATAGAGATCATTCTCTCCCCTCTAGTCCCTTACACTATACCCAACCTCCATTGTTATATGGATTGTGGTTTGCTTATCAAAGACTAAATAGTGGAGATCCACATATAGATGAATATACACTTTATTTATCTTTTGGTATCTGGATTATATCATTCAGGGTGATTTTTTTTCTAGCTCCATTCATTTACCTGCCAATTTCATGATCATTTTTTTTAAATAGCAGAGCAATATTCCATTGTATAAATTTACCACATTTCATTGTCTATTCATCTATTGATGTATACGTAGGCAGTTTCCAGTTTCTATTATGAATAGAGCAGCAATGAACATGGTTGAGCAAGAGTCTCTGTGGTAGAATGCAGAGTCCTTTTGGTATTTCCCCAAGAGTGGTAACTCTGGATCTTCAGGTAGATCTATTCCCATCTTCCTGAGGAACCACCATACTGATTTTCATAGTGATTATGAAAATTTTCAATCTCGCCAATGATGAATGAGTGTTCCCTGACTCCATCCACATCATCACTACCATGAGCTGTCATTTGTATTATTCATCCTGTCCATTCTGATTGGTATAAGACAAAAGTTCAAAGTAGTTTTGATTTGCATTCCCTATTAACTAAGGGTGTTGAACAGCTCTTTAAGTATTTCTCAGTCATTTGTCTTTTCTATCTTGAGATATCTAGGTTTAAATCTGTACCCATTTTAAAATTGAGTTGTTTTCTTTTTTTTTTATTTATTCAAGTTACAACTCAGCCATAATCCCCTCCCTCATCCCCCTTCTGGTCCCACCCTCCTACCCTCTTCCATCTCACCCTCCTATCTGCTTTTTTTATAAATTTAAGGTATATCTTTTCCCCCGCAACAGCTCCCCCTTTTAATCCAATAAATGGCTGTCTTTCTTATAACAATAAAGGTATAGGGGGTAGAGGGTGGGAGGGTGGGACTGAGAGGGGTGGAAAGAGGACACTACGATGGAGATGTAACCTGAAGTAGTAAAAAAAAAAAGATTAATTAGGTCACAATTATGAAAATTATAAAGTATAACATACCTTCCCAATCTCCAGTCTATACATATTTGTCAACTGATATTAATGTTCTATTATCTATCTATCTCAATGAGTTTAAAGTTCTATACCTAACTTAGCTTCCATCCTAACTTGCATTACCAACTTAACATCCTTTTAATTCCTAAACAACTTTCTTTTTTTTTTAAGTGGAAATTTTATTTTATTTTTTAATTTCTTTTTTATTTCTTCAAGTTACACCTCAATCACAATCCCCTCCCTACTCCCCCCTCCAGTCCCACCCTTCCACCCTCTTCCCCCTCAACCCCCTATCCTCCCCCCTTTTTTTTTTTTTTTTTTTTTTTTAGTTTAAGGTATATCTTTTTCTCCCCAACATCTCCCCCTTTCAGTCCAACGAATGGTTCTTTCTCTTAAAACAATAAATACAATACAAAACAACAGAAATAAATAGGCCACAAGTATCAGAGTTATATGGCTTAGCATACATTCCCAATGTCCAGGCCATATGTAGTTGGCACGTGACTTTAACATTCTACTATCTAACCATCTCCATGAGTTTAAAGTTCTATATCTAACTCAGCTTTCATACTAGCTTGCATCACAATTTTAAAAACATCCTCTTAGTTCTAGAACACCCTCTTGATTCCTAAACAACTCAAAATTTAACTGAGACTCTAGCTATCTATTCTTCAACCACCTTCTTAATGTCAGTGTTTTGTTGTTTTTGTTGGACCTTTTTTCTTCAAATTCTCTATACACTGTGGATATTAATCCTCTATTGGCTGTGGAGTTGATAAAAAAACTTTTCACATTCTGAAGGCTGCCACTTTGAATTATGATGTCCTGTGTCTAATAGAAATTTCTCAGTTTCATTAGGTCCCATTTATTAATAGTTGCTCTTAGTGCCTATGATATCAGTGTTCCGTTCAGAAAGTCTTTCCTTCTGTCAATGAGTTCAAGGCTACTCCTCAATTTCTCATCTATAAGGTTCAGTATATCTGCTTTTATGTTGAGGTTTTTGATCCATCTGGAGCTGAGCTTTGTACAGGGTGATAAGTATGGATCTATTAAAAGTAGTATTCTTATATTTTCTCCTCCAAGAATATGGAAGTTTAATACAATATCCACAATGCAATGTTCCAGCATAAATTTCCATACTAAAAAAGAGATGACCTGTCTCATGGAACCTGACTGAAGCAATGTTCAAATGTGAAGGACAGCATCATAATGGAAAATATTTCCCTTTACTGTTGTGTATGGCTTATATACCTCACCTTTGTACATATAAATTATTAAAGCTAAATATAATATGGATGTAGTAATTTCAAAATTTTGCATAATTATTTAAATAATAACATATTATTATATTATATTATTATATAATAGATAATAAATAATAATAGTATGATAATAAGGATGAACATTCTATAAATTGCTAGATAAAGGATGATTTAATCACTGCAACAAATTTAAAGATATGGTACTCAAGAGAATTTTTGTTTTAAATTTATATTTTATCAAAAAATAGTACTCAAGATCACCTAATTGGGAATCTATCCCAGTGATGGCATTCTAGCCTAAAAAGCACAAAGCTGTGGAGAAAATAGCTATATTAAAACTCTTGAAATTTGTCCATTTTAAAGGTGAATTTAGTGTTTCAGAGTGCTTCAAAACTTACTTCTACCATACATTACACCAGATTATAGATTATATCCCATTTAGTATAATACTATACAATGTAAAACATCTGTTTGATCTCACAATAATTTAAACATTTATTGATAATATAATCAGTACAGAGTTCCAGGGATTGAGAATATTATAGGTATTGAATACAAGAAATGGCACACATTTAGATTTGTTATTATTTCTGGGGAAACTAAAGAAGAGTAAATGTACAAGAATCAAAACAGAACTCAACATATACACAAGTATAACATCAACCAGTAAGTGCTTTGAAGGTAACCAGTAATTATTGCTTTTGCTATAATAAAAGGGAGATTATTGTAATGCAATGTAGTAACTAAGAAGTAAATGATTTTGTTATCTGTTCTTAAAAACTGAAATCCTAGAATAATAAAAACCATAGGATATCTGAAATGTGGGCTATTATTTAGTGTCATTTGAGCAAACTCATTTCTAGACTAATGAAGAAAGTTAATGATACCACAAATAACCCATAGGTCCCCACCCCAACACAGACACACAGATACAGGAAGAGAGAGATAGACAGACAGACAGAGACATAGATACATAGAAGGAGACAAAAACAGAGAGTGGGAGAAAAAGAGGAATAGAGAACTTTAAAAGAAAGTACGAAACAAATTAAACCACAATTACAGGATAAAGGTTTCTAAAATTAGAAATGACTACAACTAATTGCATGATTAGGAAAGTTTTTTGAGAAAAAACTAATAATATTGGTCTAAGTTCCTAAATATTGTGAAAGATTTGAGGCATAATTATTAATATTGAAAATCTTTGCTTGATTTTGGAGCCAATTAACTACAGAAAGGAATTCACAAATATTTTTGTTTATTTTTTTCCATAGGGAGATGAGAATTGCCAAGATGAAAACAAAAGCTACACATCTATCTTCATAAGAAAATGAAAAAAATCATGAGATGTTATCAAAAATATAATACCAGACACAACCAATAAATGAAATACTAAGTTGCATCTGACAAAAGGAAACACAAGTGACTGCCCAAAATAAAAAGTTAGAATTCACCATTGATCAAACAAAAGTTAATGATGACTGAAATAATGATCATTCATTCTGCAAAAATCTTGAATTCTACCCAATTCACCTCTTAAGGTTTTCTAACACTAACAATCAATTAATGATAAAAGATGCATTTGGGCAGTGTCTGTAGGCACCAACAAAATTACAACCTACAGATTGGGAAAAGATCTTTACAACCCCACTTCCAACAGAGGGCTAATATCCAAAATTTACAAAGAACTCAAGAAATTAAACACCAAGAAACCTAACAATCCAATCAAAAAATGAGAAACAGAGCTAAACCGAGAATTCACAAAGGAGGAATATCTAATGGCAGTGAGACATTTGAAGAAATGCTCAACATCCTTAATCATCAGAGAAATGCAACTCAAGACAACTCTGAGATTCCATCTCATACCTGTCAGAATGACTAAGATCAAAAACTCAAATGACAGCACATGCTGGCAAGGTTGTGGAGAAAGAGGAACACACCTCCATTGATGGTGGGAGTGCAAACTTGTACAACCACTATGGAAATCAGTTTGGTGATATCTTAGAAAACTTGGAATAGTCCTATCTCAATACCCAGCCATACCACTACTGGATATCCACTGAAACGATTCCTTACCAAATCACAAGGACACAGCCTCATCTATGTTCATAACAGACTTATTCGTAATTGCTAGAAACTGGAAACAACCCAAATGTCCCTCAACTGACCAATGGATTAAAAAAAAAAAGTAAAAGTGTGGTACATTTACACAATGGAATACTACCCAGCTATCACAAACAAGAAAATCATGCAATTTGCAGCCAAATGGATGGAACTAGCTCATCCCAAGAAAGCTAACCCAGACTCGGAAAGATGTGCATGGCATCTACTCACTTGTAATTGGATTTTAGCCATATAATACAGGATAACTATCCTACAACCAACACAACAAAAAGATCAGGAACATAGACTTTGCTACCTATCAAGGGGACAATTTGCCCTGGGGGTGCTACCATGTAGGTCCCCAGTGCAAGAGGAAGCTCTTAGCCCTCATATGACTTTTGAACTGAGAGGGGCTGATATGTAGGGACACTCCACATCAGAGGAGTGGGTTGGGTGGGAGAGGGAGAGGGTAGGAGGGTGGAACTGGGAGGAGTGGAAAGAGGGCACTATGATGGAGATGTAACTTGATAATAAATAAACATTATAATGAAAAAAGAGATTGCCTATTAAAGGTAATTTGTATCTTACACCTAAAGAAATCTCATTTTTGGAGGTTGTTTAAAAGAAAACATTCATTGCCTGATGGTGCAAATATGTATGTAACATTCAGGACATTAGGGAAAGATAATTGCAAGTTCAAGGCTATCTTGATCTACAGAATGAAGTAAAGCCCAGCACAAAGCACCTTGATGGGACCAGTCTTAAAATAAGAGGTAAGAGATAACTAGAGCTAGCTCCTCAGCATGCACAAGACTCAGGGTTCAATAGTCAATACTGCAAAAAGAGAGAGAAAAAATGCATTAGAATTTCATGTTATGGTTTCACCTTCATAACTATGGGTTCCTAAACACTATGAATTTAAAAAATTAAAACCAAAATATACAGTGGACTAGTAAGCATTCATTAAATACTGTGTTTAGACATTTTGAAATATGTACAGCTATGGCTTAACACAGTAAGATGCGAGTAGATATTCCTACTTACTATACTTTTATTCCTCAAACCTTTATCAATTGTGTTCTTGAAAGGATGTGAAATTAATGAATAAAGAAAATAAAGTTAAGAAATTTTATTAATTTTGGCTAAAAATGTATATTTAGTAAAATGTGATGAATTGTTAACAGGACGGTGAATTAACATGGTCTGAGAATGAAATTGGCCGGATGTAATTGAAATACTAAATCCAAATTAAAGTCAGTTCCAGTAGCTAACATGCAAAGCTTTGACATGGCATTGCAGTGCAAAGGGGTAACTGGCATCTGTATCTGTTTCATGCTGATCTCTGTTCTTAAATGGAGGTCAGTGAAGTAATGTAAAACATCATTTCATCATTCCCAGTGTCCCTTCACACCTCAAGAACTTTTGCCTGCATTTACTTTTAGATGTGTGAGCTCATGACACAAGATAGAACAGCTCATGTAGATTTTTTAAGATTCTGCATTTGAAAAATGGCAGTGTGTGGGCAATGGTATATTCTCATCTCGTTATTCAGAAATCTCAGCACTTCAAGCATTTTCTTTTTCAGGGCCTAAGGCTGTTGAATATATATGAATAGTTTTCAGTATCTGTTAGCAAGAAATATTACCATTTTTCTACGTGAGGTATTATCCATGTTAATATGTTATATTGTAATGTCAAACATTGGCTGGTAGCTAAATATTCAGCCAAATCTATCTGAAACTTTCACTTACACTTTTTCACAAAGTCATCTTTGGAAACATAAAGAGATTATGAGCAAATCATTTTCCTGGTTAAGGATGTTTATCTGAGTACTTTATTAATCAAAAACATTGTTGTAGCCAAGAATATTAACTATATATACTATACACATATATGACATGAGTCACTTGCATTAACAATACCCGACACATATCTTAGCATGAAGAAACTATTAGTACATTATAGAATTTTTGAATCCTTCAAAATGAATTGACATGAACAGTTAATGTGAATGTGGTCACAAGACAGTTTTGGTTCTCATAGAAGGAAAAGAAACACCACCAGCAGCAGCAACAGAGTAATTCAACATGGCAAGATGAGGGATGATCAGACAAGAAAAAGTAGACCAGTCTTTCTTCTGTCAGGGCTTGCTTTCATCTTGGCTGCTACTAGGAGGTGCTGACTATATTTGGGGTGCGTCTTAACATCAAGGAATGCAATCAAGACACACCTTCACTTGAGGCTTACTACTGAGGCTATTCTAATTGATGGCAAATTTGCATTAAAAACAACAATTAGAGTATTTGAACTCTTCAAAATAAACACAATGGTGAGTAAAACATGCTAAAATTGATGAGGTGAGTCCTTTCATTGGTAAACCCATGGTGAGAGGAGTAGTAGACTACAACATATTGCCTAATAAGCTTCAGGCAAGTGATTTTCTTATATTGCCTTGGGTCTTTTTTAAATAATTTATTTTTTATTTCTTCAAGTTACATCTCAATCACAATCCCCTCCCTACTCCCCCCTCCCGTCCCCTCCACCCTCCCCCCCCTCAACCCCCCCCTCCTCTTCCCTTCTTTTTTTTTTTTTTTTTTTTTTAGTTCAAGGTATTTCTTTTTCCCGCCGAACAGCTTCCCTTTCAGTCCAACAAATGGTTCTTCTTATAACTATAAATACAATACAAAACAGCAGAAATAAATAGGCCACAATTATGAGAGTTATATGGCTTAGTATACATTCCCAATGTCCAGTCCATATGTATTTGGCACCTGACTTTAACATTCTACTATCTAACCATCTCCATGAGTTTAAAGTTCTATATCTAACTCAGCTTTCATACTAACTTGCTTCACAATTTTAAAAATATCTTCTTAGATCCAGAGCACCCTCTTGATTCCTAAACAACTCAAAATTTAACTATGAGACTCTAGCTATCTATTTTTCAACCACCTCAGAGACCTGAGAGGGATAAATATATCTGATTATATAGGAAGTGCAGGGCCTACAGCTTCCAAAACTAAGAAATGACATACCAGTGGCTGCCTGGACAGTTCCCATTTTCTCTCCATACATTACAGCATCAATCTTCAGCCATTTGGCCCCGTTTCTCTGACAGACATTGATTGTAGAGCAGGAACTGGGTTTTCTTTTTCTTTTCTATATCCTTCTTTCTCTCCTATGTAGGAGTGAACAGACGAGAAAAATGGGACATAGACATAGTATAGGAAAGATCAAGAAAAAAAGACAGATTATTGAATATTGCCTTATACCTTTGTATATTGATACAAAATTAATATGATATTTGGCTAAATTGGTACTGATCATTGTATATTAATGTAAAATTAAGATTGTATTGGGCTACATTAGTATTGATCTTTGTATATTGATACAAAATTAAGATTATATTTGGCCACAATGGTATTGGCCCTTGTATATTGATGTAAAATTAAGATTGTATTTGGCCACATTGGTATTGATCTTTGTATATTGATACAAAATTAAGGGTAATGCTTCTTAAAGGTATTGTTCCTAGTAATGCTTAAAAATGAAAGGTAAAGTTTTGACCTCTTGCTACCAACCATCATAAACTGTTTAGGATAATTAAGAAATGCAAACTAATAGTCATGCAAACGTGTCATTTTGTTAGTTACTATGACAGTCTATCACAGTTATTTTCTAAGCTACTCAGAAATCAAGTTGCTAAGAGACAAGCAATATTTGCTTATCTAAATATAAGAGATAGATAGGGCATCTTCAAAAACCTCAAGAGATCTGTAGAATATGGCATTCAAAGATGTTTTCTTAACTTAAGATTTTTGATATCGAGACATGTCAGCTCCTGACAGCACCCCCTATTCTACTCCAAGTAGAAGATGAGCATTGAAGAATCTCCATTGGGAGATGATTGAATTGGTGGCAAGCCTTTCTCTTAACAAGAAAAACCCCTTGCTTCAACTGTAGACAGACTGCTGTCCAAAAAGGACAAAACTTGGAAGGAGGTAAGTTGACAGCCTAGCTCTGCCAAAACAGGGTAGGTAAGTCCTTCATAATTGTCTTGGGTCTTAATTGTCTTAGAATGTATAAAAGATTTCTCTTTAGGTTGGGGGCCCTTAGCTTCCTTGGAATCTACCAGAAAGAAAGAGAAAGTTGTGAGTGTTCAGTAGAACTTGTGAGTGCAACAACAACAAATAAACTATCAAAAACTTCAAAAAATACTTTGGTAAATGGTAAATTCAGATACAATTCAAGAAGGGAACTTACATGATTGTAGATGTTGTGGAGGTTTTCTTTGTGGGTATTTTATACAGTAATTATAAATACCTAGGTGTTTTGCAACCAAAGATTTTTGCCACAAGCAGGGTTCTGTTCAATTACTTCAGGATGAATTCTAACCAGATTCAATATAATATAGTCAGACATTTCTTGAAAGTATGAGCAGTGCACAAAATTTCTTCAAACCTCTGGCACATTGGACTGGGTATCCCTTTTGACTATAACCTTGATCCTTTGACTCTTCTGGTATTTGTTTCTTGTCAGACTCTTAACTTGTTTTCTGCCTCAGAAGCAATTTAGTATGCTACACTTTCCCATATATCTGTATTTTATTTTCCTGATGCTAATAATCAGTTTTTAGTATTATTTTATCCAGTGATTGAATGTTTATGGTTTATCTTATTTATCTGCTTACTTAAATGTCTACAATTTTTAAAGCCTTCAGTAAAACCATTCCATACAAAACAGAGGTGCTCATATACTAGGGATTGTGTAAGTCAGTGTAGTGGTTTTTCAATTCTCAACCTGATAATCTTGAGTTACTTGGGAAGAGGCTCTCCCAGTCAGTAGGATTGTATAGATTAACTTAGCCAGTGTATGTGTCCATTGCAGATTGTCTTGATTCTGCCCATTTATATGGGAAAACCCAGACCATAGAAAGTAACATCATTTTCTGGGCTTTGGTCCTACTCTGTATAAGTGCCTAAGCACAAATAGCCCTGGATGAACTCATTTTTCTCTCTGGTTTTAATTGTGAATATGACTGCTTCTTCAAGATTTAAAGTTCATGCTTTGACTTCCCTACAATGAAGGAAGTTTTATAACCTGGAATTATGAGTCTGATAATTCCTTTCTCCCTTAAAGTTGCATTTGTCAGATTATTTCATCACAGTGACAAAAGTGAAACAAATACCATGAATATAGTCAGAAAATATATTAATAATATGAAGTGAGAATTAAATGGAGTATAAAATTTTAAGAGCTAATAAATTATTAAGTATATGTCAATATGAACTTTGCATTCCTGTCCAATGGCTAATTCTGATCACATATTCTATACCATTTCAAAGGAAGAGAATGAATATAGTGGGGAAAGGAATAGCCCTGTGTTTTGTAAATGAGATTAAATGAGCCAACAAAATATACATATAAATATGAATCAGCTTCTACTATGCTCAAAGGTTAGTATGTCCTGGTGACTTTATGTTTTCTTTGACTATATTACAGAAGATGTGTGAAATTCAAATGAGAGGTGAATGTGGAAATATTATGAAATGTAAGACATTGCATTTTCTTCCTTTCCTGTAATAAAAGAAATAAAATATAAATTCTTCTGGAATATAAAGAAAAGTAATTTAAGATACTAATTAAATAGACTACCACTGGTGTATTTTCCATTACCATCTGGTTCCTCTCAGTCTATGAATTCAGTCAGGAAAGCAATAAGAGAGTTATCAGGAATAGGTCTTTTGTTGATCTGCTGATAGATTGTATCCTGATGAAAACAGTGTTCTTTCTAAAATGTCACACATAATCGTGCACATCCAGAGTAAATGAGCCAGTAAATGGGCTGGCATTAATAATTACTCTGACAGGCATGCAATTTCGAGTGTGGACTAATAACATGATTGATAATTTTTAGATAATTAAATTTAAAATTAAGAAAGAATCTTAAACAAATGTGACTTGTAGTTTTTAACGTTTAATTAAGTATATGCCAAATGGAGGGATGATTTATTTCATCAGTAAATATTCCAAGTAGATGAGCAAAGTAAAACAATTGCAGTAGGAGTCTTAGTCTAGTATAGCATGAGATATCTTTATATGTAAGAATGTTGGCCTCATGGGCACTAATACTTTACCTTTATTTTTATTATTATTTGATGTTTGTATTTAGTTATGAGTCATTTAAAACTTTACTTGTAAAATTGCTTCTGAATCTTTATGAATATGAATTTTAAGGCAGGTCAAGAAAAAAATCTAGAAACTAAGAGTTAAAAATAAAGAAGGAGAGGAAGAAGCCATGGCCACTAGAAGTATGAGAAGATAAGTGACCCATAATATAATATGGTATTCTGCCTGGGATCCTAGAGCTGCAGAAGGACAGAAAGACAAAGGGAAATCTAAATAAATTACAGCCTCTATTTAAGTTAGCATAAAATACAGAATCATTAATGGTGGCAAATATATCATACTAATAAAGTTAATCCTGTAACTGTCTGGCTGTGGGGTACACATGAGTACTATCCTATTGTTGCATACTTTTGTAAATTCAAAAATGTTTTTAAATAAAAAAATATATGAACAACATAATAGAAAATAAAGCACTATCTAAAGTTCACAGCACATCATTGTGTTGTGTGATTGCAAATAAAATTACAAGCAGAAAAACAGGTTGCAGATAATCACTTTGACTATGAGTAGCATATGCATACATGAGAATTTTTAAATTTAATGTAAAACTCTCAACATAAAAGAGCACCCAATTATAATACATATCTGAATACACATTATGCATCTAACACCTCTCCCTGAGGACTAGTGATTAACCTTGTTGATACACATACCAAAAGTTTTCCCCAAACTCTGGCCTTAACTGCTTAATGGTGTAAATTGGATAAAGAAAAATGATCCATTTCTGGAAAAAAAAAAGAAAAAAAAATTATGCTTGTGACCTGGTGCAAACATCTTTCAGAAAAGTGTGACTCTACTACAACGAATAATAGTTGCTAATTTTTCAACAGGTGGAATGAGACACACCCAACTTTTCCATGAATTAACTTAAAAACTGGTGTTATCTTGAAATACATAGAGAAGAGTGATAAAGTGACCTTAAGTACAAGAAGGAAGAAATAAAATCAATTCAAAAGTCAAGCTTTCTATCCTTACAAATGAGAACTAAGGGGAAACAAAGGAAATAAAAAGCAATCAAAATCTGCCTCTGAGAGAACTGCCCATGACAGTTACCCTCTCTGATGTTCTGCACTGGACTGAACAAGACTCACCTATATCACAATTCATTCTCTTTCTCACATTTTTCAGTTAATCCTTCCTTTCCAGGGTGAGTAGAATTCAGTGCTTATTCCTCCAGTCAAAAGAACCCTTCCAGCCTCACGCTTCTGATTACTATGGCTACTAGGCATTCCTATTGCTTCTACCCTCTAGTTAGCATATTATTAATTACCACTGACTAACTATTTCTTACTTTTTTAGGAATCAAAGTGATAGTTTTGCCAGTATTTCAACAACTTTTTAATATAAGTTCAAAGTGTAAATGTATAACATTATGGAGATTCAAAAACTAAATTACTACTAAAAGTGCTAGTGTGCTCCTGGAATTCCAACCTTCATGAGACAGAATCACAGAATCTGAAAGTTGAAGCCTGTCCACACTATAAAGTGAGAACATATTTAAAAAAAAAAGCATAGACATATAGCATACAAGTAGGCTGCTTATCTAGCATCCAAAAGGCCTTGAGTTTGATCCCTAACTATTAAAAGAAATCATTTTTATTCTTAATTTAGTCATAGAACATGGAAAAATCAAGCTGCTACCAAGTTGGAAGCTTTAGATCTACTGGATAGTTTTCATAGTACTAAAGGTGGTATGCATACAACCAAGGGAGAAAAGTCAACGATAGTTTTACCTACCTGTGATTGCATCCAGATACAGTAGTGACCAGCCAGGCAAGATATGACTACTGATCTATTAGTGGCACAACAGTTATGGAAGCAACCAACTCCTTTTTATTGGATTTAAGACACTTGTAACACTGTTAATAGAGCAAGTATCTGTGCTACTATGTAGCTCACAGGGTCTAAGATAGAGACTACTACTATTACTCTGCTAAATGGATATATAATATATCCTAATGAATTATTGATATACCCTTATAGTATTGATTTTCTTCACCTTCATCTGAGAATTTTAAAAAGACATTTAACACATAGACCCACACATCCCCAAAACTCAGAGAAGAGACTGCAACTTATTCCACTTAAATGGGACATTTATATCACACACACACACACACACACACACACACACACACACACACACACAC
>CAJQZJ010032693.1:1734151-1762150 GCA_907164525.1 Lophiomys imhausi | reverse complement strand
ATAGATAGATAGATAGATAGATAGATAGATAGATAGATAGATAGATAGATAATCATTCATTAATTAAAAGGCAACCAGACAGTTTACTTTTGGTTTTTGGTAACATATAGCTATACTAAGTCCTGAGTGATATAAAGAAATAAAAATTAAAGAATTCTGGGATGTGACTGAATAGGAATAGATCATCTTATCTATCTACTGATGCCTAACACATCATTCCAGAAGAAAGACTTGAACCATTATTACTTTTATCATGCTGTGCATCAATAACTTAAATATCATACAAGGCTAAAATGTGTAGGGTCCAACATTTCAAAAAGAAGATAAAAATCACCTGGAAAAATCTTAATCCACTTGCTTTGCTGAGTCCGGTCTCATCTTGTACCTTAGCTGTCTGCCAGAAAACCCACATGTACCCTCTCTACATAGTCTCCTGTGATCACTTAGGACATTCTCTCAGCATGCGAGTCCAGAGAAACGTTACTGCTTTTATAATCTTGCCTAGAATTCCCATAGTGTTACTACCTCAATAATTGCATATTTGCCAAATTAAGCACAGGGAATAGGGAACCATATATCAAAGGAAGGACTGTCAAATTACACTGTAGCAATATTTTTAAAACATAAAAGATACTGGTTGTATCACCTCTCCTAAATAAAACAAACAAACAAACAAAAAAAACCTTCCACATATAGGAGATAGAAAACTTAGTAGTATTTAAGTATGAATAACCTTGTTTGTAAACAAAAAGTTTAAACTAAAACCACAATGAGGTATAATTATATCTTAATACAAGCAAATTGATAGATAGATGGATAGATAATAGATAGTTAGAGAATGTAGACTAGGAAACATTAAAATTATCATATGATATTGATAAGAATAGAAATGTATACAATCTATTTAAGTAAGAATTTAAAACTATGACCAAAATAAAAGATTTATATAACCTAAGAAGCTCTCTACTTGCATGTATGAGCCAGTAAATATGTATTCAATTAAATTAGACTAAAATCATTATTCAAAATAAAAAAATTAAAAACAATCAAGTTATTGGAGAATACTTATATTGCAATTTTGTGTATAGCTTGTAAAAATAATCACTTGATAAAATCCAATGGTAGACCATTTTAGAATGAAAATATCCAGTGTGATCATGAAGAAAATTTAAGAAACAATAAATGCAACATCTACATTAATTGATATTAATAAAAGTGCCACAAAATATATTAAGGAAGTGTCTTAAAGAGGTTTCAGCATGACTCTCAACAGATATATTGCTATTCCTGATTATTTGTTTTATGACAATCTTTTCTAGCAATTATTTTGTTGTAAAATTTATATTTACTCAAGTTATCAATAATATCATTAGAGTAATAGTTTATACTCTTGCAATTAGAAATATCCCCTTAATGAAAGAGCATAATAGATACAAAGCTATCTGCTTTTTGATGCACACCGTCTTACTGAGTTTCAGAGCAAACTATCAGAGTCCAGAGATAATAATGAGAATAAAACATGTTCCTTTCTACTTCTGATAAACGCATATTCCTTTTAATAGAAACATACACATATATACAGAATACACACAATATATTAGTTATGAACACATATACATATTTTAAACCATGGTGCAGGTTTAATGTTGTAATATTTATATACATATATATGCATGCATATAAAATATTCATCAAGGGTATATAGTTGTAACATTTTCAAAGATATTTTCCAATTAACTTTCATTCAACAAAAACACATTTATATCTATAAAGTAACCATCTGTCTATGAGTTTATCATAGTCCTTATATTCTAGGAGTAAGATGTATAATTAACTTGTATATGAGACTACAAATATGCTTTTGTCTTGAGAACATGGTTTTACTTTCTTGAAATGACAAAAATGAATGAGTCATGGGTTTTTTTTTTCCATTTGTGTTACTCCTTTTTCTCTCATCATCTAGAAGGTATTGGGTGTAATTGGTTCCAATAATACAAATTAATGGAAAGATAAAAATTAAATAAATACTCCACTCTGGAGGAGTGGGATGGAGTAGAGGATGGGAGGGTGGGACTGGGAGTGGTTTCAAGAAGCTGCGGTGATGGAGATGTAACCTGAATTAATAAATAAACATAAAAAATTGAATAAAGGATATACAGTACTAGTTATTTTTACATACCAGCCATGGTGAAAATAAGAACTGGTGCCTTAAAACTATACTCTATTAGCTACACAGGTTGAAGCGGAAGGATAACTGACAGAGTTGACACAACCAGGCCACAGTGTTCTGGCAGAATCTTCTAGGCAATAACAAAGAATTAGGATGATTAGGACCATGTGTCCCACTTGAGTAGGGCTGAGTTCTGGATCTCATTGCAAGGAGGATAAGAACTCTATCTATACAATTTTAATGAATTGAAAACTGTGAGTTATAGTTAATGACATTTCATTTATTTGTACCAATATTTTAAAATGTAGGGCAGATTGTCAAACTAATATATCTTAACTATTAGTACTATAAGATATTCCAAAATCCAGTTTTTTTCAAGGGCACATTCAAGCATCTAGCCAGAGCTTTGCAAGACAACTTCACATATCAATTTAAGATTTTTCTATGGTAGAGAAACATATTTACCTTTTGTAAAATAGCACTCAAAAATTACCATGGAAATATAGCCTTATTTAAAATAATTATCAATATATCATTTCAATAAAGTTTTATTCTACTTAAGGAACATTTGAATTGTAGCCAGACATGCATAGAGGACTAGAATCAGAGAGATGTCTGTGCAAGTCAAATTTGAGGAAACTGATTTCTTCTGAACTTTTCACTTTCAGTGGCATTAAGGGGATGAAAGGAACTAAGTGTTCTTGAGAGAAAATTTTCAATTTTGGGGGGATTTTAAACTTTCTGAAAGTAAGTAGGAAAATAGATGCATACAGCACATGGGCTTTAAATAGTTGTTGAAAGGATATTGGATGTCATACATATATAAAATGTCTATACATGTATGTATATAAAATGTATAAATGTCATGTTTTACCTTACACATAAATGTTTAATGAGATTAAAGTGGCCTCAGCCTTCATTTATTTTATAATAAATGAATTTTTATGTTTATTTATTACTTTAGGTTACATCTCCATCATAGTACTCTCTTTCCACCCCTCCCTGTCCTGCCCTCCCACCCTCTACCCCCTATCCCTTCCAACCCACTCCTTTGGAGTGGAGTGTCCCTACATATCAGTCCCCTGCCCCACTTCATGCTACAGCCAATGCACCAAAGGGAACCGGAATAAATGAAATTTTAAAAGAGCAAAAATTTGGACACTACAGTTTAATTCGTATATAAAAAGCCTTGAAATGGGCAGGATGATTCAACAGGTAAAGTGCTTCTAAACCTGATATTGAGTTCTATTGCTGGAACCCCATGGTGGAAGAAGCAAATGGACTCCAACACACTCTGACCTACAAACACACACACACACACACACACACACACACACACACACACACACACACACACACCCTGCCATTTGTTTACACACTCCCATAAATTGTATTTAATATAACAGCTTGCTGTGGTGAGATGCATGAATCCAACTTAGAGATAAGAAAACCCTTAAACTCCACAAAAAAGATAAATATTTGACAGTCCTCTCCTGGCCCCCATTTCTAATAAAAGTTTGTAGGGGAGGAGTACTGTGAACAGACAAGTTAGAGTTTCATTAATGGAGGAAATAGCATCCAATCTTAGTACTACCTGGGACATAAGCATGAGACTGATATGGAAGATCTAAAAGTTAAGGACCGTATTAGGGGGCACTATGGAAAAGGGAAGTCTAGCTAAGAGGCATTAGTTTTTCTGCAAGACAAAGAAAAAATCCTTCCATATGATTCACAAAGACAGAATATTGGCAAGGTGCACTTAAGGCAGATAAAAATCACCCAAACATAGAGCAATTCAAATAAGTGAAAAAGCATCACTCTAATTAAAGAATCATTAGTTCAAAGGGGTAGAAAAGTACACTGAAAATTTGTTGTTTTCAAATAATTAATTATCATAATTCAGATTACATTCTGCTACATGAAGAAGATGGGTTGATGGGGATTCAAAGCTGTATTCTGTAAGCTATTTTGCATATTCAGGTAAAACAGGAACACAGTTCTATCTGTGCTGGACAGAGATGTGTCACAGAATGGTCAGTAGCAATAGGAGAAGAGATTTACTGGAGAAATCAAGTGGGAAGCTTCAGTAATATTCACTGGGTTGAATTGAAGCAGTTGTTGAGATGTTCTCTATCACCATTGGCCGTTAATGTGATGTCACAGAGGGTAGAATCCAAGGATTATCCAGAATGTTTTCAGTTTGCTAAGGATGGACAAAGGAAGAAACTATGGGAAATAAAATGAGTTTTACTAAAGAAATAATTGAGAAGCTATATCTCTGTGACTAGGTATACTCAAAGAAAAAGAAACCCAGGAAGCATAAGACAGAGAAGTAGGACAGTATTGAATAAGGATGCCCTCACAGCCAGTGGCCCATGAATTTAAGAATGAAAACTCTGTACTTGATAGAATAGCAAGGGAACAGAACATGCAAGCTTAAAGGTATAAAAAGATGTGAAAGGGAGTAATTTAAGAAAAAGAGCACAAGGTCTAGATGTTCACTGCATTGATGTTCCAGAAGTAAACAAATGATGGATATTAGTTTTGTTTCGTGCATGCAAGCAGTAATATGATAATGATTATCACTGTAAGAAGAGATAGCCAAGAAAGGGTTAGAAAAATAATTCTTATAATCACCAAGATAAGTGTGGACAAGCAGACCTACCACTGTGATCACAAATGCTTATGCTTGCTTATGAAATGGCATCTCTCTGATGTTTATTTGTGCTCATGGTATGTTGCCAGATTTCTGAGAGGGCTCCATGTGGGAAAATAGCAGCTCTAAGTAGCAGTTCCCTGTGGCTAGGCGTAAGGTCATGGTGTGCTTGCTTGTGGCTCCTAAACAGCTGTTCATGAAAGTTTGGAGCACTAACCCATTGAGGATATTTTGGGTTGAATTCCTAAGATTAAAACAATCCCACCTCTCTTGAACGTTTTCTGTACTCCTTTAATCCAGTGACAGAAGAACATATCTGGAATTTTTTTCTCATTGTATTCATTATTTTAGATATTTGTAAATATATGCAATGTGTTTTATCATATCCACACTGCATTACTCACCTCTCTAATTTTTCCCAGAACTCTGAACTACATCTCCCTTCCAACTTCATCACTGTCCTCTTTTCAAAATGACTGAGTCCTAATAGAGCTGAGTATATGTGCACATATGTAGAGCCACGAGGATGTTGCCACGAGAGCACGGGCAACTTCCCTGAAGAAAAGTGACTCTCCATCATAGGATTTACCCTCTTAAAATATCTCAAAGATTCCTCAGGCACTAACTCTAAAGCTTGACTTATATCAAAACAACCTTTGGAAAGTATGCATCTAGAATTCTTTCTAAAAACTTTACACCACAATTTCAAGAGACTTGTGAATTCATCTTAATAAAATGTTTCTGAAAAGACTCAATATACTTAATAATGCTCTTGTCAGAGAGGTCTACATATGAAGATAGATAAATGGGATTTTGAAATCTTTCCTCTCTGTCTCGTAGTTATATTCAAGTCATGTACAGTCATTCCATGCATCTGACTTGAGCTGCAGCCAATAGTTTATTTGAGTTCAACAAACAGATTCTGAATCTTTCATCAAACAGAAATATTAGAAGTTTGACATTCTCATTGTGAAGTTAAGTTACCCCTGATGACTGCTCAGATATTAAAAACAAATGTAAGTTTTAGCTTCAGTACTCAACATCCCATTGAGGGATCTGTGTCCTTTTTCCTTCACAAGATTTTGTGTCTGTGAAAAAGAAAGTGTTGGTTGCCATCAGCTTTGTGTCTTCAGCATTTATCGGAGCTCTGGACATATATGCTCTTTTTCTGGTGCTCTTCCAAGCTAAATCAAAAGACCTTGTGTTTACGTGGGAACAAAAATAAGCAAAATGTGGCCACTAAGCATGTTAAGGAGACATTTAAAAATCTCTATTAGCAATGGAAAGGATTTTCCAACTTGAATTTCCATGTGGGGTTAAAGATAAGACTTCACGAAAGACGTGAAAGAGAGAAATCAATGTTTGAAAATTCTGAAGCTCAATTTTAAAAACGTTCATGTAAGAGTAAAGAAATGTGTCAATCAAGTTTAAGTGTCTGGTTAAGAGTGCAGAAATGATAAGAGTGAAGTACTGAAGACACCCCAACACCTGCTAGTGTTAGCTCTGATGCCATCAAATTAAACACTGACCTTAGCCTTAGGGCCCTTTTAACTTCCTTATCTTTTCATTGAAGCTTTAACAGGAAGGCCTACTACTTGCCTTATCCTCTACAGACACCTGTGCAACCATGAGACCACAGACAGGAAGTGATCAAACCAGAGCAGGAGAAGTATGTGTGAGCCATGGTTCCTTTCCTTGTTATCTTTTTGGCAGGTAGGAAGATGAGGGGATTGTGTAACTGAGTAATATTTTCTGAGAGACCCAGTTTCAGTAAATTTAAGAGAACAGCTTGTACTTTTCAAGCAAGATTTTATAATGGTCATTAACAAATTAAAAAATGATTCCCAATGTAAAGATCTCATATATTTGTTTTATACACACTGTGCACCTCCATCTTGTGCTCTTTTTTTCACTCTTTCCTAGAAAAATATCTTAAGATGTAAGTAGGGCTTGTGACATTGGGTGGCAGAGAAGTTGCATAAAATGTGACAAACCTATGGGTGCGATGTCCTGTACCACAAAAGGAAATCAATCTGACACAGGTGGCAGATTGTAATTCAAACACTCAGAAGGAACAGACACAAGAATTGAGGAAGTTACCATAAATTTGAAGTCAGATTAGGTTATAAGGTGAGTTCTAGGCCAGCCTGGGCTACAGAATGAGTTCCTATCTCAAGAAAGAGAAAATGTGATTACAATTTTGCTATGATTTTGTGAATTAATCAGACTATCTTATTTAAATATCTATTAAAGTAATTATACATAGCATGTGATCTCAAAGGCAATAAAAGAATACATTTTCTTTAGTAAGAGAATTGGTGACAAACAAATTTGTATCTTCAAATAGCCTAAGTGGTATTGTTTGGCATCTTATTACACAATGGTATTTTATTATATTCACATTTTCCTCAAATTTCAATTTCTGCCTTAAGTGAAAATAATGTGATTTATTTAATGTTCTTATGGAATTTAAATTTCAAGACAAAACTTTTCATGTCATTCTGACGAGTCACTAATTGTAATCTTGACAGAATTACATTCCTTACCTATGAGAAAACAATTATAATTGAAAGTACTATTTTTTTTTTGTTGTTTTTTTCTGAGACAGGGTCTCTCTGTATAACAGCTCTGGCTGTCCTAGACTCGCTTTGTAGACCAGGCTGGCCTCAAACTCACAGAGATCTGCCTGCCTCTGCCTCCCAAGTGCTGGGATTAAAGGTGTGCACCACCACCGCCCGGCTGAAAGTACTATGTTTTTACTTCTATGAATTATTGTTACTATTCAGTGGTTCCCAGTCAGTGTGCTAAACATGAGTCTCATAGCAACGAAGAAGAGAAGTTCAGTGTCTTCAGGAAGCACACATGAAAAAAGATTATTATGAAAGAGATTGAAGCTTAGCATCCAACTCCAAGTATGATAAAGTGTGATGATTGTGCTTAGTAATATATACAAAATGGGAATCACACATATACAAATCTTCACATTTTAAACTTGTGAGTAAATCAAACCATACTTTCAAAGAGACCATAATTCAAAGTTCTAATTATTTTAAAGAGTCTATGTGATATCTCATGTCACACTCCTTGATTTTTGAATGCCAATTCCTTCCTTCATAGTAGGCAATTTAATCTTGATTCATCTGTTCCAAATTAGGCCTGTCCTCCTTCTCCATAAGGGAATACCATTGTTCTTAATTGGAATGAACATAGAAAAGTAAGTATGGTGTCACAGGAAAGGAAAAAGTCAAAACAAAATAAAAGGGGATCGTAGTTTCAAAGCCAGGCTCATTACATTACCATTTTATTTATCTGCATAAATAATAAATTGTATTTTTCAAGATGAAGAAGGGTGCAATCATCATTTTTTGTGTTCTTTAAATAATGGATGAGACATTTATAAAATTGGACTCCAACAATGAAATGTTTATATGGTCTAAATCTAATGTACACTTCCATTGACAGTGTACTATCTGAAATCCAAGTGAAGCATGTATCAGAGCTCTGTGGCTCTGATGGATTGACAGCTGTGCCCTGCAGAGCAGGTTAAGTCTTATGGTACAGGAGTCCACATCTGAGCCAAAGCTCAACCTTGAAAGACAAGCTTGACAGCTTACAAGCATGCTGGAGAGCTCATTTGTAGGGGTGTTAGAATGATTTGCTCCTGCAAAGCAGCATGTCTTTAGGAGAATTTGATATTTTTTGTGTACTTTGTTTTCTGTCATCACAAGTAATATTTATTAGGAGCAAATTAAATTTCTCAGTAGTTCTTCTGCCTACTGAAACAGAAATGTTTATCAAAAACTGTCTTGCCTTTTACTTCTCTCTTAACCATGAGCTTAAAGTGTCTTTTCCATTATGCATTAGTAATGCCACTTAATGATTCTTTTTCTGATAGTTATATCTAATTTTAAATGAAGGAGAATATACCTAACACTTGGTATATTATTAGTGAATACTTATTTAACAAATTATTATTAACAAAAGTATTCACAGACATACCTCAAGCAATGTGGGAAAGATGTCAAAACTATACTCAAAAGAATGAAAAAAGTATTGGTGAAGGATACATTAAGGCCGATAATTAAAACATAATTTATTTTTAAATTTAAAAGTTTTAAGCTAGATCCATCAAACCATTATAGTTACTTTAATGATGAAAACAAAAGAAAAAACCTCTTCCCCTTGTCTCGGCACTCCATAGAAATGACAACAAGCCCTTGCTACCAGAGACAAACAAAAGGATTCAAAGATATATTGCCAAAACACTGCCAAGCCAACTGATGTCTCCATGAGAGAAAAGCGTATGATTAAATATGAAATGAATTTTTGAATAAGGGCTATATCTTGCCCAAATAATTACTGTATTAAAACCAATGTCATTTCCGTGGAGGGCGGACAGATGAAATATTTACCCGATGACAGTCTTATCATATTACATTTCTTTTGCAGTTGCAAATTTCTTCTTTGTTCTTTGCCTCGATCAAGCTGAATAGCAGATTGTTAAACAAGCCTTAAAGTTCAATTTCCATCTCACATGATGTATTTGACTAAGAAAATGACATATTAGCCGTGCCCCGTTTCATCACTATAAATCACTATGTTTGCTTTGAACCCATCCTCAAAAGAACCATGCAATATACATTTCTAGAACTTTATATCATTTATACTTTGTATCTCTACCTTTATTATGTCTCACTGATTTTTTTCTTAGTAAGTATCTTAAAGGACTCTTTAATACAACTACATTTTCAACAAATTAAAATTACCCACATATTTGTTGCACAGTGTCAGGGCATGAGACCAAATGGCTGATCTGTGTTATGATTGGAGCTGCTGCTAGAAAATCAGAATCAGAAAGGCAATGGGGAATTAGAAATATATTAGTTAATATTATACATGGGAAAAATGAACAATGCATTATATTGAGTTTTGGCCACTTGGGAAAAGTTATAATCATTTCTTATTTTCTTTTATGTGATATATGGCCACTTGAAATCAAGCAAACAGAAATTTCTAAATGTCAAAGTATAAAGTATTTAATAAACAAAAGACACCGCCAGAAAGTCTGCTGTATTCTGGAAATGTTCCCTACACAGTAACATTGACAAGGCAGAGTGCCATTGTTGCATTAATTGCAGGCTTCACAATGGAGGCATATTTCTCTGTAATTAAGATTCTCTGAATCTGAAGTATGATCTACATAAGATTTTCTTCTTTTGTGGTAAATTGTCCCATAATAACCAAATCAAGTGATGTAAGTTATGGCTACTGGATAGTCTCTTCTTTTCAAAAGCAAGTCTCCATTATAGATGTTGCTCTGAGTATCTCTTCTTCCTATCCTGCCTCTCCTGCACTGGCATTGATTGTCCTGAACGAAAGATTTGGAATCATTGGCATAGCTTAAATTTTGGATATTGGGAGGGGACTTTTTAAGGACCACAAAACACAGAACAGATAAGGTCGCATCACCTGCATTAAGTAGTTCTAGGTAGGAATGGTACTCTCATTCTGAGGTCAATAAACACATGTGAAGCGCAAACTTTCCAAACCCACTTGATGGCACAGGAGGCTTCTCTGTTTAGCTCTGTGCCTTATTTTTTAATGTTTTTTATTTCTTTTTAAAATTTATTTATTTATTTAAGTTACATCTCAATGCCAGGTCTCCCCTCCTCCTTTCTGGTTCTACCCTCCCACCCTCTTCCTCCTCCCCTCCTCTCCTCCTCAGATGAATGGAGCCCCCATATATCAACCCCCCTCAATTCATCAGTCACATGAAGGCAAAGAGCTTCCTCTTACACTGGGCCCTGATGTGGCAGCCCAGCTAGAGTAAAGAGTTCCACTAATAGGCAACAGAAACCATGACAGATACAGCACCACCTTCCCCCCCCCCTATTTGTTAAGGGATCTGTATGATGACCGAGTTGCCTATCATCTATATATGTGTAGGGGGTCTAGGTCTAGTCTATGTATAATTTTTTTGTTAGTGTTTCAGCCTCTGTAAGCCTCTAGGACCTAGATGGTTGGTTCTGTTGATCTTCATGTGATGTTCTTGTTTCCTATGGGTTTCTTTATTCCTCCTCCCTCTCTTATATGCAACTCTCATAGCTCCACCTAAATTTTGTTATGTGTCTCAGCATCTGGTTTCTCTTAGGATAGTTATGTTATGTTCCTGACTCTTTGAGTCTGTGTGTTGTAGGATGGTTACCCTGTACTATTTGGATAGTATCCAGTTATAAGTAGTATATACTATGTGTATCATACACCATGATCAAGTAGGCGTCATCCCAGGGATGCAGGTGTAGTTCAACATACAAAACTCCATCAACGTAATCCACCATATTAACAAGCTGAAAGAAAAAAAAAATAGCTTGATCATCTCATTAGATGCCAAAAAAGCATTTGACAAATTCCAACACCCATTCATGTTAAAAACCTTGGAGAGATCAGGCATACAAGGACTATACATAAACATAATAAAGACAATATACAGCAAGCCAATAGCCAATATCAAACTAAATGGAGAGAAACGTAAAGCATTCCCAAAATCAAGGACAAGGCAAGGCTGATCACTTTCTCCATATCTCTCCAACATATCTAGCTTTAAGTTCTATCTAAAGCAAAAGGACAGCTAAAGAAGAACAAGGCGATACAAACTGAAAAGGAAGAAGTCAAAATATCCCTTTTTGCAGATGATATGATAGTATACATAAGTGACTTCAAAAATTCTACCAGACTACTCCTACAGTTGATAAACATCTTCAGCAATGAGGCTGAATACAAAATTAACTTTAAAAAATCAGTAGTCCTTTTTTACACAAAAGATAAATGGGCTGAGAGAGAAATTAAGGAAACAACATCCTTAGCAATAGCCACAAATATTATAAAATACCTGGGGGTAACTCTAATCAAGCAAGTGAAAGACCAGCATGACAAGAACTTCAAGTCCCTGAAGAAAGAAATTGAAGAAGATAGCAGAGATTGGAAAGATCTCCCATGCTCATGGATAGGTAGGGTCAACATAATAAAAATGGCTATCCTTCTGAAAGCAATATACAGATTCTATGCAATTCCTATCAAAATAACAACACAATACTTTACAGACCTTGAAAGAACAATTCTCAACTTCTTTTTGGAAAAACAAAAAATCCAGAATATCTAAATCAATAATGTATAATAAAAGAACATTGGGAGATATCACCATCCCTTATTTCAAGCTGTACTACAGAGCAATAGTAATAACAACAGCATGATACTGGCATAGAGACAGACAGTTGATCAATAGAATCAAATCAAAGACCCACAAATAAAATCTACACAACTACATCTCTTGATTTTTGACAAAGAATCCAAAACTGTACAATGGAAAAAGGAAAACAACTTCAACAAACGGTGCTGTACTAACTGTGTCTCAATGTGTAGAAGAATTCAAACAGACCCATACTTATCACCTTTCACAAAATTCAAGTTCATGTGGATCAAAGACCTCGACATAAAACCAGACACACTAAATTTAATACAAGAGCTGGTGGCGGAAAGCCTCGAACTCATTGGCACAGGTGACAACTTCCTGAACAGGATACCAACAGCTCAGGCTCTAAGACCAACAATCAATAAATGGGACCTCATGAAACTGAAAAGCTTCTGTAAGGAGAAAGGACACTGTCATTAGAACAAAAGGGGAGCCTATACATTGGGAAAAGAACTTCACCAGCCGCATATCTGACAGAGTGCTAATATCTAAAATATATAAAGAACTCTGTACCCCAATGTGAATTGGGTTGTTTGATAACTGATGGGGAGCATCTCTGGAACAAGCTGGAGACCTGCTAAGTGGTAGGCTGCTGCGAGAATATGGGGGTGGCTCTTGTTGATACTCCTAGCAGTGGGGGACATGGAGACTGAAGTAGCTACTTCTTATAGTCACACAGGACATCCATTGGAGGGAGGGGGTCACTAACCCACCCACAAAACCTTTGACCTAAAATTTAGCCTGCCTACATGATATGCAGCGTTTAAGATGGAGCAGAAATTAGGGAAATGGCTGACTAATGACAGTCCAACTTGAGACCCATCCCATGGGAAAGAACCAACCCCTGACATTAGACTGAGATCTGTGAGTCTTGTGGATGAGTTGGGAGAAAGGTAGAGGGACCTGGAGGGGACATGAACTCCATAAGAAGGCCTACAGACCAACTAACCTGGGTCCATGGGGGCTCTCAGAGACTGAACCATCAACCAAAGAGCATGAATAGCCTGGATCTAGGCCCTGAAAGCATGTAAATGATGGGCAGCTTGATCTTCATTTGGGTATCCTAACAATTGGAGGAGGGGCTGTCTCTGACATGAACTCTGTTGCCTGTATTTGGATCTCTTTCCATTAGCTGGGCTGTCTTGTCTGACCTCAGTGGAAGAGAATGCTCTTAGTTCTGAGGCAGCTTGATGTGCTGGGGCAGATTGGTGGTGGCTGGGAGGCTCTCTTTCTCTGAGGGGAAGAGGAGAAGGGAATGGGTGAAGAGGGTGGGATGGGGAGGAGAAGAGGGAGGGGGCTGTGATCAGGATATAAAGTGAATAAATAAATTAATAAGAAAAAAGAAATAAAATAAGAAAAATAAAGACACGGGAGAGCTTAGTGTTAGAAAGACTCCATAAAACAGTAGTGTAAAGGAACCAGGATATCATTATCTGTCAAAGTTGCAGTAATGTCTTCAACGTATACAACAGTCAGTACACTCTTATACTAAAAACAAACAGACAAACTGCACTCCCCCTACCTAATAACTACATTAAGAACAAATGATGAATCATAATTTGTGTTCATTTGAGAATGAATGGTAAACTGAAGACAGAAGTGAACATCATCCTTGGCTTCTGAAGGCTACAAGGGAAATATTAGCCAGGACTTTCAATAGCTTTGTTGAGCTTTCTCCAGCACTAGTTGCCAAGATTTCGAGCTGTACCAAGAAAGCAAATGGAAATTTCCCTGTTTTCCCTTACAAAGATCACTTTGCCCTCTGCTCCTTTGCCCTCTGCTCCTTTGCCCACTGACTGCTATAATTTTGAAGATAATGAAAATATTGATAATAGTTTGCCACACCCACAGCCCAGCATCTTTATCATGTTCCTGCTCACATCTACTCTAAATAAATTTTCTCCACATTCCCTGAATCAAACATTACACTGTCCAATATCTATGTAAGCAATCTTTAATCTCAATATTGCCTCACATTTATTATCAGTATGTATTGATAAATAGTTCTGAGGTGATTAGCATGATCTTAAGTTATGAAGATTTATTATCATATTCTCCCACCACTGAAATCTGACTCCTGTCACAAGAAAGGAAGCTACAACTGTCAGTTCCTCAATAAGTCACTGCCTCTACAGCACACCACACAACCTCTTTTTACATTGACTAGAGAAAAAAAAAATCTTACATGGGGCAGCTTGTAATATGTAATCACTGATGTAGGCAAATAGATCCCCATGTTCACATTCCTGAGTGAAAGCTGCAGCTGAAGAGTGAGACAGTCAACACATCTCTGCCTTTAGACAAGGAACAGTGAAGACAGAAAGTCCTGATAAATTAATGCAGTCAACATAAAGCGAGATCCACTGGGAATTTGAGTGAAGTCTAGGAGAATCCTTTGCTATAAGATTACAGAGCAAGATTACATCACTGTAAATTATCATGTATTTTTACTTGTTGCGTATTTTACTCTAATCCTATCACAATGGACAATGTCTGGAAGGATTCTGTGCCCAAATGAAACTTAAGTGATTGATTTTAAATAATTTTTTTCTATTTTCTACATTAGAAATGTGAAACCAGAAAATGCATTACTTGTCACAGACCACCTACCTTACTAGAGAAGAGTTATTTTATGATTCATGTGAAAGTGCTGTAGAATTATCACCCTACCAAGATGGTTTTTATATTATCTTTATTTTTTGGTATATTACATTCTTTTTCTTTCTCACTAGTTGTTCTATTTCCTTCATCAAAGTTATTCCTTCAATTTGGTAAGTTTAAGACATCTGTTTCTTTCTAGAAGTCATTGAATTTGAAGAATGAAATGCACATAAATAAAATGGTAATACTGACCCATCCCAGCACATTGTTGTAGCTAGTGTCTTTTAAACTATTGGAAATAAGGAATTATGGTCCTGTATGGTGAGTAATGCATCTGCCCTCTGCTCCCCACTCCATTATTTAATTAATTTCTAGCAAATTTCTGTGGAAATATTAAATGTCAAAACTACTTTTATCCATAATGGTTATCATTGACTAAGCACTACTACTATGAAGTGGTGTGTATTTATTTTTTTTTGTCCACATATCACTTACTCACAATGTAATGCTTTGAAATCTAGTGAAGCTATCTTTCATTTCTTTGCTGTAGAAAATGTGGTAACTCATATCCTGAGTTTTTTCATGTCTTAATGAATTTGAAAACTGATGTATTCCAGGGGTATAGGTGTTGGCATGAGGGAATAGATCTAACTACTTGTAATTGCTAAGCCATGCAAACTGCAAAGTAATACAAACACCAAATTTAGAGTCTTGTTCTGGATTTGAAATTTACCTTCACCATATGTTACTTTTGTAACATTGGTCATCTTAGCTTTACTAATCTTCAATCTATAAACATTGAAAATAATGATAAATATAGGAATACCTAATCCAGAGGGTTCGTAGAAGTAGTGATAAGTGTAATATATGATACCTGTTAAACCCTTGCGCAGCAATCACTTAACATACCTTGTGTTGCTTTCCTTGTGAGAAAAACTTTCAAAATACTGTACAGTATATTTAATTCACAACTTATTATCTTTATAAAGTAAATAATTTTATAAAATTATATATCACTACCACAGATAATGAATTGAGATATATTCCTTATCTTCTATTTCATTCTATACTTGCCTAATTTTATTTTAGAATGTTAAGCAAAATCCACTAAATGAATTTCATAATGTGCTAAAATACCTTCATGGATGTGGAAAGTGAATGGTATATTGATAATGAATGATGCTGACCAGATGCTCTTGGGCATGTTCTACATAGCAGATGCGGACTCAGAGGCCAACCCACAAGCAGTCATTTGTCTCTACCTGGAGAGCTTGGGGTCAAAGTCAGAATGTCAGTCTTGGTGACTAAAACTAGCTGAGCCATCTTATTGGCTCCCTAGAATATGACATTTGGAGGAAAGAATTTGAGTGTTTGGAAAGCATATGCTGCAAGAGTATAATTTCATTTTCTGAATAATTAATATTCACAGGCTTTGTAGACAAGAGTATCTCTGGAAGTAAAATGAGAGAGGGGAGATTTAATTTTCATGAACTAAACATATAATACACAGTCTGAACAAGTCTATATAGAGAATCTGTAATAAGAACTGTCTTAGAAAATCCTGGATGGCTGCTTTTCAGTATGATAAAAATATTTGATATGTAAAGACGAACTCTTTATTTATCCGTTAAGACTCTGAACTGAATCTAGTACATTAACATTCTGCACACTGCAAATGTGCTAATATAAAGTCATGTAAGTGTACAGGTCAAGGAGTTCATTTGGTTTCTCTGGGCATTAGCACAAAGATACTTGCTCCTTTCAATATAGTCTCTAATTCATTTAAGTATTACATTTTCAGCTCTCAATTAGGCTTTCAAATCTTAGTAATCTGATGAATTTTCTCACCATCATGTCTCACTTTGAATAATTTAGTCCCTAAATTCATTCCTTGATTTTATGTGATGTTATCATGACCTACTCAGAGCTTCTTAATATGCTTTTTATATTTAAGTATAAAGAAACTTCACACTCTTACCATTTTAACTATAGATATTGCATGAATTAGGAGTATTCCTAAAACTTTATGTCCAAATAAGTATTAATGGATTCTGATAAATATTATACATTTTATTTTAATTTATTTACGAATTAAATTATACCCTCAAAGTTTTTATCACATCCTATTCTGCATAAAATATTCAAAGCTTCATATCCTTGATGATAATTTACTTTTAAAGAATTTATATGTAAGTATATATCATTAAATGCCAATACTCCCAACAGAAAAACCATTGAAGAAAAACATTTCTGATGCAAAATCTTTTCCCATTTTGTATTTCTAAAAAGAAAATTTGATTATATTGTTTTTATAAAAATTTGAAAGAAGATACACTACAAATGAAATTAATATTGAGCACTTGGAAAACGTTTAGAAATTCTGATAAATATTATATATTTTATTTTATAATTTAATTATTGCTTCAAAGTTTTATCACATCCTAGTTATGAAGCAAATGAAGTCATGAAATAAAGGAACCCTTCCCAAAGGGTTATACTGGATAAAAATATATTTTGCTTCAATTTCTTGAACCTCTAAAAGAGAAGACTGGAGACAAGAAGGAAATCCTGCACAATAAAAATGTCTTCATATTATCAGAAAATTGGTCATGATTTTGTACATAAAATCATATTAATGAACAAGAAAAACAATTTCTTATTTATCTAGAAGTAGCAAATATATTTTAGTAAAATTATATACCAAAAAATATTTTATATTTACATTGAATTCTACCCCCCCCCTTTCTCCCTCTTATTTATTTATTTATTTGTTTGTTTGTTTATTTATTTATTTATTTATTTATTTACTTACTTATTTAGAGACAAGATTTCACTGGGCAACCATACCTGGTATGGAAGTCAATACTTAGACCACTTAGTGTCTTCGAATTCAAAGAGATCTTCCTGGTTCTGTCTCTATGGTGCTGTGATTAAAGGTATGTGCCACAGACCTAGTTGAATGCTACTTTAAGGAAAATATCTTCCTCTTAGACTCAACCATTTCAAATAACAAAATGAAATAGAGTACCCACCAGGATAGATAATCTGTATTTCTTCCTCTTACAGCTACAAAATCTTGTACTTAACATAAAGATAAGACCAAAATGACTTACAAGGTATAAAGGAGAAAAGAAACTCCCTTAAGACCCAGAACTTAAGGAATGACAAGCCATCTAGTTTCCCCTATTTAGTTGTCTTCCAGAAATCCAAAACAGGGAGCTCCAACCTAGACGCACCAGTCTATAGAGACAAAAAAAAAAGCTCCAGGAAAAGCCTGACCTTCCTGAATGACAGGAAAGGTTAACATTTGTAGATTAGTAATGCAGATAGGCCTTAATTTGTAATAGTTTGTCTTGATTCTTTGGCTTTATGATAGCATGCTTTCAGTAAAAGCAGGGCTTCATTTTGAATTTTGATTCTTTCTTGGATTATATAGTCTTGGGAGAATGGAAAACAGCAAACTGTGGCTCCAAAACACCCAGATGTTCATGCATTTTTTTCCTAAGAAGCATTCAGTAAGTTGTATAAGATATTTAACACTATCGTGCAGTAGATGTAGAACTACAGTACATGTGATAGAGAATTTCGCACACTGATAGGCTTATGTACATGCTTTGGATGTTTAAGTAAGCTAGGCTAAGCTGTAACGTTTGATAGGTTAGTTGTCAATACATTTCTGACTTAAGGTATTCTCAGATTACATTTGGGTATTAAAACATTACTTTGTCATTAGTCACAGAGGATTTACTTTTGAAGAACACTCTTCTTCCCTATTTTGGATGATTCAACAGAACTGAAAGGGAGTTGGTTTTATACTTACCTTTAATTAAATAAAAGCATACTACGTCCTAATTTATGTTTGCCGAGCACACATCTATACTTTCCCTTACATTATAGAATTATGTAAACATGCAGTTGATTTACTAGTAAACATGTATTATTCAGAGATTTCTACAAATTAACATATCTAATAATTACATTGATCAGAGGGTTAAATGAAGATAATATCTGAATACAGACAATATCTAATTGCATCCTTTCAATATGGTTTATTTTATTTAAGTTCAAGTTTTATCATGAAGAATCAAAGCTAACAAAGTTTCTAACTTTTATTCTACAAGTCTAAATCATACGATACTGAGCGTAATATAAGCCCACAAGGATATTTAGTGAATGTTATTGGAAATTTCGTAGGTATATAAAATGAAGCATCAATTTCATTTTGAATTTAAAATAGCAAGATTAAACTACCTCTCATTCATCTAACAAATATCTTTGTATTAAGAATTAACTATGTAAAATGAACACTTAATTTATTGAGGTTGCAGTAGTATAAAATAGTTTTAAAACATTAAAGAAGAGGAAGCAGGAAACAGTAAAAACAAAATTCATTGTATATGAGATGTTGATAGAATACCAAGGGAAAAAAATCATAATGAAGAAATAAGAACTGTTCAGGAAAACAAAGCAGAATTCAGAATTTCAGAAAAGAATGGTTATGCTCAGAGAATATCCCCAGAGTAATCACTTAAGGAAATGTTAAAGTCAGGTTTAGAGACAGCAAAGAAATGTCCCTGAGAGAACCGTACCTGTTGGAGTCAAGAGTAGTGTAGTAAGAGAGTGAGCAGGAAAACACAAAAACAGATAGCAATTATGTGTGTATGGCATGGACTCTCCCAAGAACGTTGGCCTTAATCATGACTAGCAAATTAGTAATGGGATCACCTCACATGGTTGCTTCATATGCCTAAATAAAAATCACTGGACCCTATGCTCATAATACAACAGAGAAAATGAAAATGGGGACTTCTCAATCATCAAGCCCAAGGTAATAATCACTTTTCTTAAAGAGTCTGAAAGTTGATAAAAAGTGATTAAAGACACAACCAACTGGACATATGAGCACATATATGCAGAGTTTGAAAGTAAGGAAACAACACTGACTTGAGATATTTTTACCTGGATAAGAAGATTACGAAGTTTTCATTTATTGATATGCATTGTAATAAGAGTAATGTGAGGCATTATTATTATTTTCTGAGTGGACAAGTGATCTGAAGAGCAATGATGAAGATACTAAATAATCAAATTAAATAATCAAAATAAAAGAAATGACTTATTGTTCAGAGAAAAACTTTAAAAGACAAGGAGCAACTTAGTGTACATATCCAAAAGATTCTTCATCAAACCACAAAGATATCACCTCAACTATGTTCATAGCAGCTTTATTCATGATAGCTAGAAACTGGAAACAACCCAGATGCCCCTCAATTGATGAATGGATTTAAAAACATTTAAATCCTGTAGTGCATTTACCTAAAGGATTACTACTCAGCTATCAGAAACACAGAAATTGTTCAATTTGGAACCAAATGGATGGACTAGAAAAACTCATCTTTAGTAAGCTAACACAGACACTGAAAGATACACATGGTGTACACTCACTTATAACTGGATGATAGCCTTATAGTACAGGATAACTATCCTACATCCCACAGACCCAAAGAGACAGGAACCTAGTATAACTATCTTATGAGAAATTCCACCTAGCAGCAGATCAAAGCAGATGTGGAGACACATAGTCAAACATTAGGTGGGGCTCTGGGAGTCCTATATAGGAAAGGGAGGTGGAATAGAGGGACCCAGAAAGGACAAGAACAACACATGAAGATCAACATAACCAACCAACAGAGGCTCCTAGAGGCTTATCAAGACTGAAAGACTGAAACACTACCAAAAAAAAAAAAAAAAAAAAAAGAAGAAGAAGAAGAAGGAGGAGGAGGAGGAGGAGGAAGAAGAAAAGCTTAGAGAAAGCTTCTTAGAGTAGATCTAGAATTCCACCCCCCATAAAAATATAGATGATAGGCAACTTGGTCTTCACTCATATCCCTTAGCATGAAGCATGAGGAGGGGGATGTGGTCTCAATCATGGACTCTGTTGCTTGTTGCTGGGACACTTTACCCTAGCTGGGCTCTTAGCCCTCAGGTGACTGATGAACTAAGGGGGGGGGGTTGATATGTGAGGCCCCCATCACCAGTGGAGAAGGATAGGAGGGAGAGGAAGAAGGAGATAAGAGGGTGAGACTGGGAGAGGAGGACAGAGGGAGGGGACTGTGAAGGAGATGTAACCTGAATTAATAAATAAATGTTAAAAAATTACTCAATAAAGTAAAGTGAGAAAACCATATAAATTATGCAATTGCACTACTAAAATGACAGCCAACACATTGAGAGAGTATTACAAAGAAGGGATAAAGTTTCTTGGGTAATTTACCCAAGTCACTGGAGCATATTTTTGTCTTAATATTCCAGAGCTGATTTCAAAAAAAGAAAAAAAAAAAAAAAAGCTTTGCAGGACCCTCTATTCAGGCAGCACTTCACTTCACTTGCCCTCAACCTTTCTTCCAGTATGCTTTGCAGTTGCCACATGTTTAGGTTTGCTTCTTCAGTCCTTCTCCCACTTTCCCTCATAGATAGCTAGTGATTAGGTTTGTCTCACAGTTTGTGCCCTTATCAAATTTGCAGTTCAGTGCAGTTCTAGAAAAGAAAATTGTGTGGTAAGTCAATTATAAGAAAAGATGAATGTGCTTGCAGGTTATCACACTATTTATGTGACTTGTTCTTTGACATGACCCAGGTTTAGACCTAAATCTCACTTCTTCTGATACCTCTCTCCTGAGCACTCCTTGTGTCAGACTCATCTATCATCCTATGACAAAGATCTTGCTTTAGTCTCTTCATAAAGAATTTTGATGTTTTCTCCAGACACAGTGGATTTCAGTGTCTTATGTTTTACACTGTATGAACTACATCTCCCAAGTTTTTTAAACAGAAAGCATTCTGCTTACAATCTACATAAAAGAGTTAGGTAATCAAATAAAGAAAATATTTAAGCAAAACAGAAGCCTATATGCAAGTGTTCTCAATATTATTTTACTTGTTCCAGAATATATCCTGGACATACTTGTTATCAGTCTAGATTCTGTTAGTGACTTCTTTTTAGGAGTGGGGGGGCTATTATTCTTAAAATCTCATTGTTGGTGGAGGAATTATTTGTAGTTTAGCTCTCAAATGAAGTGCAAATGAGACATAGGTAGCTTCTCCCCTTGTTATGATGGAACTTGAAGGCCCACACCAGATGTTGACATCATGATATTAGATGTTCCAGCCTCCATAACACATTTTATATGATAGAAAGATGGCACACGAAATCCATCCCTAGATTTAAGAGCATAAATTAGAAAAATAAATTGGAGGTAGGTACTGTAGAAAAACACTGTTTTTAGAAGCAAATTGTAAAAGGGAAACTTACAAGAAGAGGAATAAAACAATAGAGTCCAAACACCATTTCAGAAGGCTCAGCATCAATCAGGGGGTGCTTACCACCAAAGCATGGAGGAGGGCAGCTAAAGAGATTAGAACCCTGACTGAAGATGAAGAAAAGGAAAAGAATGGTACTCGAAGAACCAAATAGTTGAGAGAGGGAGAAAGAGAGGAATACAGGAGAGAACAGAAGACAAATGACACATGCTTGCAGAAGGAGGGTCAAAGACAAGGGCTGAAAAGAGTGCTCAGTGTATGAAGAGGTTTGCTACCAAGCCTGATGAGTGGAGTTCAGTCCTAGGAACCTACATAGTTAAAACAAAGAAGTGAGTCTCAGAAGCACTTGTAAGACCTCAACACACAAACAGACATATACATGGTGGAGGAGGGAGAGAAGCAAAGGAGAAGACAAGAAGATTAAGGTGAAAGGAGACATAGAGAGGAGGAGAGAGGGAGGGAGAAAGAGAGAGAAAATGATAAAAAATAGAAAAAGACAAAAAGGCAGCTTGGAGTCAGCAGATATGCACCTGTAGAGGCAAAGTACCTTCCTCAAGGTTCTTTCTAGGAAATCAGGGCAAAGGTCATCTGACTGTACCACTTTATGACTGAGACCTGGTCATGTAACTTTCCAGTAAGAGGGAGAAAGTCTTTGATTCAGAACTGTATGTCACATACAGTGAAAAAAAATCACAGCTAACCCACGGAGTACAATGAGTCTCACCAGCTCCCAGGAAAATATGTGATCTGTGTCAACTGCTTGTAGGAGATAGGGTATAAGGTAAACAGGCAGAAAACTTTCTGACAGTCCCATGAGTTAAATCTAAATGGGAAATATGAACATGAAAATCACTCATTGTCTGCCCCATACTATGCCCACTGCATAATACCCTCTGGTGGCAGGATAAATGACAGATCAATATAGAAAGTAGAATGCAACTGTTTGGCTCTGTTCTTAACAGAAGTCAACAACTGAAGGAGCCAGGGATGGAAAGGCAAGGCCACACAGAAAGAGAATTTGCATCTGCTCAGGCAAGTGCCCACATAGTTTATTCACCTGCAACCATGAGTGACTGGACAGACAGTCCCATCATCAGAGCCCACTTCTCCATCATTCTTTAGTGTTGTCTAATGCTGTCATTCAGCTTTGTTCTTCTCTATTATCTTTCTCACTAAAAATAATATAAATACATGATCTGCATAGAGTACAAGTAAACTAAGTGCCTGGTGATCATTCATTCATCAAACAACAATAAAGATAAAACACTAAAAAATACAAATAGAACATTTGACATCCATGGGATGCCATGAAAGACAAAAATGTTTGAATTTTGGCATGGAAGAATTGAGAGACATGCAAACAAAAAGGCATGGGAAATGCTCAACTAAATCATAACATTGACATCCCCCTAACTAGAGAGAAATTATCAGGCAAATATAATAATATAATCTGTTTTTCATATCACTGGAGGCCTAATTGACCAATAATATTTAGGGTTATAACCTATGCCTAGTGCTCTGACATTCATTTGATAATCCATCTCTTCTAGTTTCAACATAATCCCCTCTCTTTGTTTTTAAGATTCTTTTTAATATGGTTACACACATGGACTATAAGATGAGAAGTAAATGTTACCAAATGAGGTGTATAATGTAGGGTTCCATGTAGCACTCAATATTATAGTTGTTCATTGCTATAAGTTTGGAGAATTTTTTTTCCAGTTTCCAACAATTTTATTCAAAGTCACAGTGTCAGGAGTTACAGAAAACAGGGTGAGAAGGGCTGGCGTGAAGTCTCGGCTCAGGAGGTGCCCATCGTTTCGCCTTTGAGCTCCTTAAAGAGGAAGGCATCCTGGTATTCCTTCATGTACTGTGTGGAGCGGGACTCATCCAGGAAGAGGGAGTACACTCGCTTGGTGTCATCCACTTGCACCTCTGTGCCCTTTCGTTTTCAGCACACTAGGTTGGCCGCGGTGATCAGCTGTATGGCGTAGCGCAGGGAGGTCTCCAGCCCAATGCGGGTCAGCACTGTGTAGGCATCCTCACTCATCTCCACATCCCCCTCCTCACAGCAGATGTGCAGGATCTGCTTGGTGTCCTTCTCACTGTAGGGGGATGTGGACACAATGAGCAGGCGGTCTAGAAGGTCGATGGGAATGCCATGGGGACTTTGGTAGCTGGTGCCTTGTATCCGGGTGATGCCATGGTTGGTGGCCATGATGAGGACAGGGGCCATGTCACTCTCCAGGGCTCGGTACAGGAAAGAGAAGCTCTCAATGTCCAGCATGTGGACCTCGTCAATGAACAGCACCCCAGGGATGATCTCTTTGCCCTCCTCCCTCCACTCAGCCACTTTGGCATTGATCTGTTCTCGGACTTCTGATTTGATCTCCCCTGTGTCTCCTGAGAAGAGGACCAGGAAGCCCTGAGTGCGAGAGTTGATGACATCGATCTTATGGAGGGACACAGTGTGTACCACCTCCTTGCGTTTCTGCAACACCCCATCTGGGCACTGGACAAACTTGCCCATGGCATCATAGTCCCGGGCGCATGTGAAGGAGCAGCCCAGATTGGAGATCTTGCCAGTGGCTTTGTCGATGGTGATCACTTCCCCGGCCTGGACCTTGTTCTTGGTCAAAGACTCGATACCCAGATCATAGCTGGTCTCCATCTCTGTGGTCTTGAGGGTCAGCTTACCCACCTTGGATCAGGTGCCTGTGCCTGGCCAGTCGATCTGGATCTCCACAACCTCACCTTCAGTGATCTCTGTCTCCTCGGTGATACGGACACCAATGGAGCCGCGGAAGGCTTGTGTCAGAGCTTCGGTCTTGCTTAGCTCCAGAGAAAAGAGCTCACTGCCTGCGATGGCTGTGAATGGTGTGTCGGGGCCCAGCGCCTGGGCCATGCCCATGGCAATGGCTGTCTTCCTAGTGCCTGGCTGGCCAGCAATGAGGACAGCCCGCCCTGCAATCTTCCCTTCTCGGATCATCTCCAGCACCACGCCAGCTGCACGCCAGGCAGCTAGCTGCCCCACCATGCCCTGGGAAGCCTGTGTGGGTTCCAGGGCATCATCCAGTCCCAGACCCCAGATGTGGGAGTGAGCACCGATTCGCTCGATTCTTATCACATCCCGAATCTCAGGGACTTTGGTGGTGGATGCCACGGTTCCCATGATGCACACCAACCGCCAATGCCTCAGCAGAAACCGTTTGGAGAAATTTTTATTCACACTTGTTGCATTTCATGTAAAAATATAATAAAAGGAAACATAAGAACAGGTAGTATGAGAGAAATGGAAGGAAAGAATATTGAAGGATAGAAATTTAAATTTTATTTGTGTAGAAGAAAGAAACATGTGGGAGGAAGGATAGCTAAAACCATGGGTACATAAGAAGCTTTTTGAAAACTCATTAGTTTGTAACCCAATTAAAAATATGAATGAGTTAAATTGAAGACACAGACATAAATTCACACAGCCATCATCAGAGAAGCTCCCTCCTGTAACAAATGAGAACAAATACAGAGACCCATAAGCAGACATTTTGCAAAGAATGAGAATTTGTAACCCTCATCCCTAAAATGGATGTCTTCATCAAAACCCTCCCCTCAGGGCTCAGGGAACCCTATGAAAGAGGAGTCAGAAAGAGCATAAGAGCCAGAGGAGATGGAGGAAACCAAGAAAACAAGGCATGATCAAAATAAATATGAACTCACAGGGACAGCATGCACAGGGCCTCCAAGGGTCTGTACCAGTTCACATATGTGTGTGTGTGTGTTTTTACTTTAGTGTTTTTATGGGATTCCTGAGTTTTATAAAAAGTAGATCTCTTCTTTTTGGGTCCCCTTCTTGAATTCTTTTCCTTATGTTTGTTTGGTTCAATTCCTATGTGTTAGTTTTTATTTTATATTATTATGCTTTATTATTATCCATTGGAAGCCTGTTTCTTTTCTAATAAGAGACAGAAAGAGAGTGGATCTTGATGAGAGGGGAGGACTAAATGGAGGAGAAACTGTAATCAGGATATAAGTGAAAACTCATTCTCAAAAAAATGGGGAAAATTGTTTGAAATGTTTGAAATGAATTAAAAATGTTTTATAATATTATTTATGAATATTAATGACACAATATGCGTTGTATACGTTTTTCATGCAAATTCAATGAAGCCTGTGGTGGTCTGAATGAAAATGACCCCTATAGGCTCAGAGGGAGTGGCACTATTAGGAGCTGTGGCCTTGTTGGAGTGATTGTGGCTTTATTGGAGGAGGTGTGTAACTGGGGGTGGGCTTTGAGGTTTATAATATTCAAACCAGGGCCAGTGTCTCACTCTTCCTGCTGTCTTCCAATCCCCTCTGTCTCTTAAAATCTTTCCATCTCCTCTTTCATGGGGTTCCCTGAACTCAGAGGGGAGGAATTTGATGGAGACCTCAAATTTAAATTCTCTCTCCACATGAAGTCTGGCTGTGGATCTCAGGATAGGTTCCCATTTGCTGCTAGAGTAAACCTCTCTGATGATTGAATAAGGTGCTGATCTATGAATATAACAGAATATCATTAGGTAAAAATTTTATTGACTTTTTTTTTTTTTTAGTCCAATAGTGTTTGATTTTACCCTAGCTAGATCTCTGGACTATATACTCTCTGGTTCTTGGTTAACCAAGCAGTGCTCTGTATGGTTAAGGCCCATTTTTTTCTCATGGAGTGGGCCTTAAATCAAATAGAACATTGGTTGGTACTTCCACCACAGCGTCACCATTGCTCTTGCATACTTTGCAGGCCTGGCCAATTGTAGGTCAAAGGTTTTGTGGTTGAATTGTTACCCATGTTTCTCTTTTTTGTAGTCTTCAATGTGCCTTCCCACAACAAAGAGAATAGAACATGAGGACAGGGCTCCATGTAGCCACCAGCTCGACTTCTCCAAGTTCAATGAGCTCTTTGAATGTTGTCCTCATCATGCGGCCACACTTTCAATTTGCACAGAGTAGTCTTTTTTCTTAGCAAAAGTATATAACCTGTTGAGGGTGGGAGGGTGGGACTGGAGGGGCGAGTAGGGAGGGGATTGCGATTGAGATGTAACTTGAAGAAATAAAAAATAAAGTAAAAAAAAAAGTATAAACTGATTGGTGATTTCTATTTGACTTCTCAAATGGCCCTTATTTATGTCCTCTTATTCCCATTTAATCCTCCAATTCTATTTCCCTCCGATCTTTCTGTAGCTATATTTACCATTTCCCTTCCTTAAAATATCTTCTGCCCCCAGTCTCTTACTCTATACCTAATTTTAGTATGCTTAATAAAGGCTTAAATACTAACATCCACATATAAAAGAAAACATACAATATTTTCCATTTTATGGGTTACCTCACTAAGGTTGATTTTTTATAGCTTCATTCATTCACCTGAGAATTTTATAATTTTAATTTTTAACAACTGAGTAACATTTCATTTAATAAATTTTCCACATTTTCTTTATCCATACATTGATGGACATCTACACTTTTTACAATTTCTGACTGTTATGGGTAGAGGAGCGATGAACCTGGAGAATCAATTATTGTCTCTGCATTAGGACATAGAGTCTTTTGGGTATATGCCTAAGAATGATATTGCTGGTTCTCAAGGTAAAACTTTTCCCAGCTTCCTCAGGGATAGTCATTCTGATTTTTATGGTTGCTGTACAACTTTGCCATCCCACCAGCTACGGGTAAGTGCCTCCCTCTGCCCACATCCTCATCATCATATTTCACTTGTTTTATTGAATATAATTTTCTTTTAATAAAGAATAACATTGACGATGTAGGTCAGTGTTAAAGTGGTTTTCTGGCATGTATGAGACCCTCAGTTTCATCCTCAGAATCACAAAAGACTAAAGATAGATATATGATTGACAGATCTATAGTTAGATGATTGATAGATAGATAGATAGATGATTGACAGATAGATAGATAATTGACAGATAGATAGATAGATAGATAGATAGATAGATAGATAGATAGATAGATAGA
>CAJQZJ010032693.1:1692200-1720515 GCA_907164525.1 Lophiomys imhausi | reverse complement strand
TTCACTAAATCTAACTTATATTAACCTATCAGCCCCTACACTCATGTTTGTATATATAGAGTATTTATACATACATACATGTATAAGTATATGTTATACATATATATGGCATATAAATCATACTTGTACAAACTGTTTATGTTAATCAGTAAGGCTAGTGGTCAACAGCAAGACATAATTAGATTTGGTATAGCTAATGGTCACTCTAGTGTTTCATAGGCAATAAGAGCAGCGAAGGAATCCCAGACAAAGTGCAGCCACCACACAGCACTACCTTACTAATCTTTATTGGAGGAACCTTACTGTTCATACAACTCCAGTCATACTCATCGCAGCCTGAGAAGCTATGTCAGTCCCAGCTCAGAACTGAAATCCCTGACTACAAAGTTTGAGTGTTAATTGCAGTACCATGGACAGCAGCCTAGACAGGTAAAGCACAGATCTGAGGGTTGTGTGAACATTAGACAGAATGGCATCAAGAAAACCAAATACTATTTTTCTACTAAAGAAATTCAGCAATAAACTGAATCCCAACAATGTTCTTCTATATTTATAGATCCGTGCCTCATTGACCCATCATCATAGGGGCCCCTGTCTGCAGGAGAAAAGAAACCGTGGAACATTCTGTCTTAAATGGGATATCTCCATCAAATGCTTCCCCTCAGAGCTTAAGGAACTATAAGAAAGGGAGGCAGAAAGATTATAGAATCAGGAATGTGTGAATGACATGAAGAATTCCTTCTAGACACAATAGGATTAACAGAGAGTACAGAAGCATACAAAGGACCTGCACAGATTTAAGCCAAACTGGGTCCCAGTGTTGAGAAAGGGAAGTGAATATGAGTTCTCATTTCTAATACAGAAACTATCTCTAATTGACAACCAATGGCAAATAACAAAAAAGTCGTTTCCTACAATAGACACACACACACTGAGTACGTAAATTCTACTAACTGTAGACCCGTTGTTCACCAGTTGATGGCTAACACTAAATGGACTCAAATGATATTTTTGTAGGCTTCTTGTCTTATATTGTTCTGCTTGGGAATTTTTTGTCTTACTGGTACTTTGCTTATATGTGTGTGGTTGCTGATTCTGTGGTTTTAGTTGTGTGTATGTTTCATATGCTTTATCTTTGGTTCTTTTCTTTACTTGTTTGTTTTCTTTTGTTCTGAGGCATTCCCTGTGAATTTGTAGCCCATTTGTACCATAAAAGCAGGAACCTAAATGCATATCTGTCTTACTCCCTCCACTCCTCCAAGTCATTGCCCTGTCTTATCCCCAGATCTATAAAAGACCACTTTCTATGGCTACTTCTTCATTTTTGCTCCCAACTTCAGTGGATCATAGAGATCTTTCTCTTCAAATTTTCTTTCCTGGACTCATCCTATCTATCCAAGTGCCCAACTCCAGTAGGTCTTTCCTAAGAACCTGCTGTCCATTCTGGTGAAGGAAGCAGGCAATTAACTGAACATCTCTACCTCTTCCTGTCTCTTTTAAATCCCAGTCACATTCCCCAGCTTTGTAGCACACAACCTGCTACAGCATCCCCTCATCCCTGCACCCATCTCCAGTTGATCACACAGATCTTACTCTTTAACTACCTTCCCCCTATTCATTGTTTTATCCAGCCCCTAACTCCACCAGGTACCTCCTGGAAATCCTCAGGCCACTCTGTCCAGGGAAGCAGGGAGCCTAAGTATAAAGCTTCACCTCTTCCTGGTTGTTTCCAAATCACTCTCTCTAGTCTCATTCCCAGGTTTGAAGCAGCATCCCATATATCATACACATCTTCCATTCTAAAATTTCTTCTCCCCACTCTTCAGTATATCCCAGCCTCAAATTCCAGAAGGCAATCCCTGGGAATTCATAGGCCACTCTGACCACAGAAGTGACTAACCTAACTGGGGATATTCTTTTCTCCCTCATCTCTTCTAAATTCAATCCCCCTACTCACTCCAACTCTGTGGCAGACCACTTGCTGCAACAACATCTCTCTCCTCTGTGCTCCAACTCCAGTGAATAACACAGATATTCTCTTCCAACACTCTTCCCTACCCATCCAGCCATCCCAGTCTCACACTCTAGCAGGTTTTCTCTGGGACCGCACCAGTTAAGCATGCAAGAATGCAAGTAGACCATCAAACAAGCAGACAAGATTCAGATTATCTCTATCCTTTACTTCCTTCTTTTCAAATACCCAAATTGCATCCACAGATCTGTAGCAGACTACCAGTGGTGCCAGTCCTCATATATTCCTCCATTCCCATGGGACTAAGGAGATCCTGGTAGTACACCCTATTCATCTCATATACCTACTCAGTAATTCCCTAGCCCATCCTCATTTCTAAGTATCATTTGAAATATCTAGAAATGCACTTTACACTTAACTCACAGTAGGCACACATAGCAGGATCCCAAAACATTTGTCTACCAGGCAATACACAGACATCATACCCTTCTAGGAACTAGAGAGGGCAAAAGAAAGTAAGAAACAAAACATCTAACCAACAAAGACAAGACCAGATATAAGCACATAAAACTGCAATCTTGACATACCGAGATATTTAGATGCCATCATAAAAACACAAACAGTAACAGGACATTATATCTCCACTATAGCACAGCAACCCTACTACAGCAGGCCCTGATTATTGCAACATAAGTAAAGCATGAAACAAGGACTTTAAAATATCCTTTATGGATATATATCAGAGGCCCTTAAAAAGAAAATAAATAAAACCCTCAAAGGAATCTATGAAAACACAAACAATGGATGGAAATCAATCAAATAATTCAAGATCTGTACATGGAAATAGAATAATCAAATAAAATCCAAACTGAAGGAAATCTGGAAATGAAAATCCTAGGAACTTGAACAGAAACCATAGAGGAAAGCTTCACCAGCAGAATAGAAGAGATGGACTAGAGAATCCCAGACATTGAAGACACAATAGAAAGAGTAGATACTTCAGTCAAAGAAAATGTTAAATCTAAAATATTCCTGGCACAAACATTCAAGAAATCTGGAGCACTATGAAAAGAACAAATCTAAGAATAATAGGAATAGAGAAAAAAGAAAAAGCCCAGGTCAAATGTGCAGAAAATATTTTTTAACAAAACAATAGAAGAAATTTTTCCTAACCTAAAGGAGAAGCCTATCAAGATACAAGAATCATGAAAATCCCCAAATATAATGACCCATAAAAAAAATTACCCTTGAAACATAATACTGAAAGCACTAAACAAATAGGAAAAAGAAAGACTATTAAAGCTGCCAGGGAAAATCATAAAGTAACATATAAAGGCCAACCTACTAGAATAACACGTGATTTTTTAAGTGAGACTCAAAAAGCCAGAAGGGCCTAGAAAGATGTTTACAGCGAGAACAGATGCCACCTCAGACTACTATACCAGTAAAATATTCAATCATAATATATGGAGAAAATAAGTCATGTCATGATGAAAAAACAAAATTTAGCACTATCTATCTACAGACAGAGATCTAAAGAATGTTCTAGAAGGAAAACTCCAACCTAAAGAAATTAGTAACACCCAGGAACACACAAAGAATAAATAATCCCAGACTATAAAAGGTAGAAACACACGCACACACACTCCACCACCACCACCACCACCACAACAACAACAAAACAACAATATCAAATTAACAAGAATAAATCAACACTACTCATTGATATCTCTCATCATCAATGGTCTCAATCCCCCCAATAAAAAGACACACACCAACAAAATGGATGTAAAAACAGGATCCATTCTTTCACTGCATCCAAGAAACACATCTTAGAAACACACCAAGAAACATCAAAGATAGATATTAACTCAAAATAAATGGTTGGAAAAATATCTTCCATGCAATGTACATAAGAAAACAAACTGGTGTAGTCATCTTATTGTCTGAGAAAAAAAAGTATTGAAACCATAAGTAATCATAAGGGAAGTACACTACATATTCATCAAAGAAAAAATATCCACCAAGGGGACACTGCAATCCTTTACATCTATGCACCAAAAACAAGGGTACCAAATTCACAAAATAAACACTACTACATACTAAATCATATATTTACCCTCACACACTGGTAGTAGAAGTTTTCAATACCCAACTCTCACCAACAGACAGGTCATGTAGACAAAAATTAAACCGAACTAACAGATGTTATAAACCAAATAGACCTAACAGATGTTTACATAACATTCTACCCAAATTCACAGGAATATACTTTCTTCTTAGCACATCATGAAACTGTCTCAAAAACTGATCGCATTCTTGGACACAAAACAAGTCTCAACATATAGAAGAAAATTGAAATAACACACTGCATTCTATCTGACCACCATATATTATGCTGGATATTAACAATAACAAAAACAACAGAAAGATTATTAACTCATAGAAACTGAACAACTCACTACTGAATGAAATTAACAAATTAAATACATTGTATGTTGAATGAAAATGAATACACAACATACCGAAACTCATGTGGTTCTAAATCTCAAGTTCATGGCACTAAGTACTTACATTAAAAAAAAAAAAAAAATGGATGCAGCTCATACTAGGAACTCAACAGCCCACCTGAAACCCCTATGATAACAACAACAACAAAAGAAATTGCATCTAAAGTGAGTAGATGGCTGGAAATAATCAAACTTAGGAATTAAATCAATAAAAAACTAAATAAAAAATTCTAAGAATCAATGAAACAAATAGTTGATGCTTTGAGAAAATCAATAAAATCTACAAACATTTATCCAAATTAACTAAAAGACACAGAGAGAATATCCAAATTAACAGAATTAGAGATGACAAGGGGACCTAAGAAGAGAAGTCAAGAAAATCCAGGGAATCATACATTAAAAACATGTCCACCACAGAAGTGGAATATATAAAAGAAATGGATATTTTTTCTTTTCTTTTCTTTCTTTCTTTCTTCATTTATTTATTTATTTATTTTTAAAATTAGTTTATTTATTACTTCAGGTTACATGTCTCTCACAGCCCCCTCCTCCACCCTTCCTGGCCCTACCCTACCACCGTCTACCCCTTCTCTCATCTATTCTACTCATCTGGTGTGGGGTGCCCCCATATCTCAGCCACCGCGAGTTCATCAGTCATAGGAGGACTAAGAGCTTCCTCTTATACTGGGAGACTACACAGTAGCTGCATTAGGGCAAAGTGTCCCACTAACACGTAAAAAGGTCTATGCTCCTGTTCCTTTCGGTCTGTTGGTTGTAGGGTAGTTATTCTGTATTATGGCTAAAATTCAGTTATAAGTGAATAGATGCCATGTGCATCTTTCTAGGTCTGGGTTAGCTCTCTCAGGATGAGCTTTTCTAGTTCCATCCATTTGGCTGCAAATTGTATGTTTCCTTGTTTCTGATGGCTGAGTAGTATTCCATTGTGTAAATGTACCACGGATTTTTATCCATTCATTGGTTGAAGGATGTCTGGGTTGTTTCCAATTTCTAGTTATTACAAATAAAGCTACAATGAACATGGTTTAGAGTTGTCCTTGTGGTTTGGTGAGGAATCTTCTAGATGTATGCCCAGGAGTGGTATGGCTGGGTATTGAGGTTGGTGAGACTGTAATACCAACAATCAATCAATGAGACCTCATGAAACTGAAAAGCTTCTGTAGGGCTAAGGACAGTATTGTTAGAAGAATATGGCAACCTATAAATTGGGAAAAGATCTTTACCAACCCCACATCCGACAGAGGGCTAATATCCAAAATTTACAAAGAGCTCAGGAAATTAAACACCAAGAAACAAATAATCCAATAAAAAAATGGGGTACAGAGCTAAACTGAGAATGCACAAAGGAGGAACTTCTAATGACTGAGAGATTATTGAAGAAATGCTCAACATCCTTAATCAACAGAGAAATGCAACTCAAGGCGATTCTGAGATTCCATCTCACATCAGTCAGAATGGCTAAGATCAAAAACACAGAAAACAACATATACTGGGGAGGTTGTGGAGAAAAGGGAACACTCCTCTATTGCTGGAGGGAGTGCAAACTTGTACAACCACTATGAAAACTAGTCTAGCAATATCTTAGAAAACTTGGAATAGAAATGGATAATTTTGTCAATATATAACACTTCTCAAAGTTAAATCATGTCAAATAGGCAATTTAAGCAGACCTATAGTCCCTGATGAAATAGAATCAATCATTAAAAGGCTACCAATAATAACAATAACAAAATATCCTAAGGCCAGATGGCTATTACTCAGAATTCCAGAGAATTCCAATGCAGAAATAACCCCAATAATCAACAATTAGTCCACAAAATAAAAACAGAAGGAACATTATTAAATTTATCTTAAGAGTCCTTAGTCACCCTGATATCCAAACCACATAAAGACTCACAAAGACAGAGAATTACAGACTAATTTCCCATAGATGCAAAAATGTTCAATAAAATACTTTCAAACTGAATCCAAGAATACTTCAGAAAGATCATCCACCATGATCAATTAGGCTTCGTCCCAGATGTAAGGATGGTTCAACATCAATAAATTGATAAATGTAATCCACCATATAAACCAACAGAAAGAAAATATGATCATCTTCTTAGGTACAGAAAAGGCCTGTGGCAAAACCTAACACCCCTTCATGATAAAAGTCATAGAGTGATAAGGGATACAAGGGGCATACCTCAACATATTAAGAGCAATTTACAGCAAGCCAATAGCCAACAACAACTTAAAAGGTAAAAATCTCAAAGCAATTTCACTATAATCAGGAATAAGAGTAGGTTGTCCACTGTCTCTGTTTTTACTATATAGGAATGAGGCAACTGATGGAGATCAAAAGAAACAAATTGGAAAGAAGAAATCAAGGTATCTTTACAGAGGATATGATAGTATACATAAGTGACTCTAAAAATTCTACTGGGAAACCCCTACAGGTAATAAACACTTTCAGTAAAGTAGCTGAATACAAAATTAACTCACAAACCCACTAGCATTTCTATATACAAAGGACAAATGGACCTAGAAAGAGATCAGGGAAACAACACTTCGAACACTAGCCTCAAATAACATAAAATATCACCAGGTAACTTAGCTGAGGGGCATCTGGATTTATTTTGTATTTTAATTAAAACATTTCTACCTTACCTTTCCTCTACCCAAACGTAAACCCCTCCCTACCTTCACATTTATGACCTCTTTTTCATATATATATATATATATATATATATATTACTATATATGTATATTAGTATATACATATATTACCAAATATAAACTATTTTGGGTTATGTCTGTTTTCATTTCTGAATGTTTGACATGGGACAACCAATTGGTGTGCTCTTCCCTGAAGTGAGCCATCTATCTGCTCCCAGCTTTACTGAGTTCTGTAGTTTTTTGTATAGAGTTGGGACTTTCCTCATGCAGTTTGGCATGTTTGTTGGTATCCTACTGTTCAGCCCACATTTGGGTGATTATGTTGGTGACATTTTATGGGTGTAGCCTCTATTGTTACTAGGGTATACTATCTCAAAACAAAGTCCCAGATCCTGTGGCTTACATTCTTTCTGGTCCTCATCTGCAATTCTCCCAGAGCCTTATACGTGAGAATGTTTGTAAAGGTATTCACTGGGACTGATCACTACAGCTCTACAGTTTTATTAGTTATGATTTTTGGTGGTGGTCTCTGTTGCAAAAAGTTTTCTTAATGAGAGCTGAAGATTGGGAAGATTATAAAAACATGAGGAATAAGATTGCTGGGACTGTAGCCCAACAGCAGAGTGTTTACCAAGGGCAAAGTTTCCAGATACTACTTATAAATAATTTATGGGTGCCCTTAACAGTGTTCAATTCTTCTGCACAAGGAAATGTGGTTGAGGGGGTTGTTTATAAGGATACAGCAGACAGACAGACCTGTGAGAAAAAAGTATGATGGTGTCCTGTTCTTTTACTTTTTAGAGCTGCTTTGTATTAAAGACATTCTACACTGCAAAAATGTTAAAAAAAAAATAGGACAATGAAAGTGAGACTCAAGATTGTCAGCTAGCTCAATGACCATACATTCAAAGCTTCAATTGTAGATGTGTGTGCCCAGGAGACCCTAAACCACAAGCTGGAAATGTACATAAATTTTAATCCAGCAACATAGCTACTCTGGCAAGGTCCAAAGAACTAGGTCTGCATGACCCAGCTGGAATACAAACCTGCCCTTAGAACACACATGTAATCCCTCTGGCTGGAATACACACACAGCTTTAGTACACACCTTTAATCCCAACAATGATGTCTAACTGAAGGACAGACAAAGTGATGAATCAGGAAAAGATTTGGCAAAATGAGCCAGAGATAGGATACAGCCAACTCTTATGAGAACAGACAAGAAAGAGAGGATACTTGAGAGCAGAGCAGAGAGTTAGTTCAGTTTGGTGTAGATCAGTAGAATGTAGCTGAGTGAAGTTGAGTTTATGCAGGTTCCATTCAGTTTCCTGATTTCAGTCACTTTAGTCAATGCAGTTCAGTTCATGGAATTCAGAGGCAGTTTTTTCAAGAAGAGTAGTTCGGTGAGAAGCTGATAGAAGCCAATTTGAAGCAGTCAGATTGGAGAGAAGTTTTGAGCCAGAACAAATGACTTGAAGCATCTAGCCAGAATTCAGAAAGAACTAGAAATGGCGAATTTACTCAGCAGTAAGTCTTGGAGGCTAAAATCATTCTAGGTCTAGGCTAGCAGACGGAGGCTATAAGCTAAAGCTTTCAAGATTATAGCATGCAGAAGAATAGATTGTATGGAGGCTAGAAGTTTCTATGCCTAGACCTAGGGATATTTAGATAGAAACGCTCTGTGCTTAGCCCAAGCCATGTATTCATAAAGCCTGGGTATGACTCTCACCTCATTTCCTCATCTGAGGAAATAAAAACTACATTTGTATGGCAGAGATAATTTCAGCCAACCTATCAGCTGAGAATTTATCTGCTCATGAGGGCAGAGTGACGAAATGACAGCTCACTGTCTCCACCATTGTCATATCACCCAACAAGAAGGAATGAATGTAAAATCTCAGTGACAGTAAATGAACCAAAGTTTGGAGACAAAAAAATATATGTATTTGGTTTTTACCTACTGAGCAGTTAACTAGAATTATGTATATTATATATGGGACAAGACAATATTATTTTGATTAAATGGTGTCTCTTATTGACAAAGACAGTTGTGTTTTTAGTTTTTAAACTGTAACTTTTATCAACACACCTTTAAAAAGCTTAAAGTATTTTATGTCTGGTTATTAATATTTTAAGAACATTCTCAATTTTAAAATTAAGCTTAACAATTTATCTTTTTTTCAAAGCATGCCCAACATATGTTGATAAAGGTATTAAACATTATTGTTTTAATGTTACAAGAATTTGTTTTATTTTCCAGGGTGAGAGTGTAAAAAGGTTGGTAACCTTACTTACATAGCTAGTTGAAGATGAATTGCAATCTACTTTGGTGACATTTCTTTTATGTGATTCTTAAAACACTGACTTTAGACACAGGGGTCCTTATTAAACACTTCCACGAATAGCTGGGGTTCTTTAGCTCTGTTTATATTCCTCTTTGATATTGAGTTTGTTTGTTTTTCTCCTAGCTTAGAACTTTCTTTTGTCACATTTCTTTCCCATATCTATGCTTTTGAAAAATCAGCTAAGTCAAATCTGGCATTTTTCACTCTGAAACACTTGTTCGCCATTAAGAGTCTAGCCACTGGGTCTAATTGGAAAATAACTTAACATGTTGCCTGTGTATGTAAGGACATTCACTAACACTCAGGTGAAGTATTATCGTTTATTATTATTGTTGTTGTTGTTTTGTTAAGCACATCCTCATAATCACTCACCCTACCCCCAATTTGGTGATGCTAGGATTATAAGAGTTCCTTCTCTTTTAACTAGCACATTAATTTTGATAGAATTGTTTAGAATTTATAAATATCCACATAAATTACGATAAGAATCAATTATAAAGGCTAAAATTATTATTTCTACTTTACAATAGCATCACTTTGTTCTTAGCTGAGTACAGGCTTATTATTAACTTGTCTGTTAAAATAGCATTGATGAGTTCACTTTTTGCAACCAGTTCCACTACTTCTGATATGTAATAATTAAAATATTTTTCTACAATAGGGTATTTCACTAGTCCTACACAAATCCACCATAGAAGAAATGCCTTTACCAGTAGATGTTGCAACCAAAATAGAGTTCAGAAGACCAAACAAGGTGTGTGCATTTGCCTTAAATTATCATATATGAGGGGGAATTCACCATGATACTGATGGAGAAGTGTCTACTGTGCACTTTTATATTGACATTTTCCCTCTTTCTATGGGTGTCCATGAGTGAATTTGTCCCTGAGATGTGAGGGAGCCATCTGTAGTCAAGCACCATCCAGCCATGAATTCTTTGACATCATTTTCCATTCACAGTACCTAATGTCCGATTCTTCGTACTCGGCTACCTAACCACTACCCCTTTGTATATATTTAAAAAAAAATCATCTTCTTCCACTGACTATCATGGAGGCACATATTAAATATGATCACTGGGTTTATAAGTTTTCCTCTATACAAAGATCAGGTGGTTTTTAATGTAAATTGTATAATGCCTTGTGAAAAAAAAATACCTCTAAATTTCTCATCACCTAATTTCTTATATGTGAGCATAGTCACCTGCTGCCTGGTCTTTTTCCAATCAGCTTTTTGGAGGTAACAGGTCCAGTGACTTTTATGGTCTTCCAGCAACATAACTTGCCTTACTCCCTCTTTTCTTTCTTTTGACCTTGAAATAGATATCTTCTCCCAAATCAGGTGTCTACTCAAAGTCGACTTCTCAAAAGATATCTTTCCTGCTGCATTTTATCGCGTAGTCTAATTTTCCAGCATCATTTGTGCCAGGTATTCTAACTTCCTGATTGAAACTATTACTCTCTAAATTGTTTAACCTTTATTAAATTTCTAAGAAAAAATATGTGTCCTTCACCATGTATCTCTACCAACAAAGTACTATTTAACATATAGTAATATTTTAATATGTATTTATCAAGTAAAGGATGTCTACCTCCCACTGTGGGTCTTATATTCCTTAAACTTGATGATTAAGTATTCCAAACTCCATGGTCTGGCTTGTTTCTTTTTTCTGTATAGAAATCAAAGATGGTTTTAAATAAAAGGAGTAAGAATAAAAAGGGGGGAGGAATATAAGAAGAAGAGGGGGAAGAAGAGAGAAAAAGTTATGCAAGGAACACAAATTAGAGTGTTCACTGTGCACTCAGGCTAATTATACCAAAAAGATGTGCAGTCTCTTAGCCTATCTTCAATGATCTATATTACAAAATGAATCCTTTTTATTCTGTGACTTTTATTGTACAAATGAGCAAACACATATACTCAAATATTCATTTGAGTTTTCATGCATGTAATTTTTTTTAATTCAAAGAAAAGAGATGATAATTATCCTGTCCTCCTAGATCTCAGATTCTATATAGATGTCAAATGTTGGATAAAGGAAAAGAAAAATAGGTATGGCACCCAGGATAATGTATGTTATACTAACTGGATGAAGATAATGGTGAAATATTGAGCGATGGAATAAAGAGTAGGGAAGGAACACTATGTGCTGTGTAGATGGGCAAGAAACTGATAATTTGATAATACATATTATACTAACTGGATGAAGATAGTGGTAAAATATTGATCTATGGAATAAAGAGAGGGGGAAGAAACACTATGTGCTTTGTAGATGGGCAGGAAAATGATAATGTGTGATCGATGCATTCCTAGCGCTTTGAGAAACTAGGCAAATAATGGTAATGGGATTATTTCACAGAGAGAAGGGAAGGGTGAGGCAAAGGTGTTAAAGGTGTCATTCACATTTTATTACATCTGTACGAATCCTAAATGGGAATGTTAAGTAGATGGTTGAAAGTATGACTCTCAATTAGGGTTGACAGAGAGAAAAAGGATAATCAATAAAATATAGAACATTTTGTGAGCTAATGTCATGTGAGATCATCTATTGCAGTGACTTCAACCCATCACGCCCATTGCCCTCATATTATTATACATCCTTAAGATCTCTTTTATTACCATAAAAATTGACATCTAAAATAACCCACTATACACATAATTTTAAAATATCTACAATGATCTAATAAATATAGAGATATAAAATTTATTATACAGTTTTTCTTTCTTATCAATATTAGTTATCAAGGCAAAACTACATTAAATGTCCTTTATTATAAGGAACTTCATATTTAAGATGTGATAGCATGTTTCAATCGAGTTGCATATTGTGGTGCAGCCAATAGAGTTCTTCCTAACATGGATAGAATCCTCACATTGATCCCCACCCACTACTTAACCTATCAGGTAATTAACCCAAGGTTATGGAAAATGCACATAGTCACAGCACTTGGATCATGAAAGCAAGGATATCAAAAGTTCAAAGTTATCCTAGGCCACATGAAAATAGAGGCCAATTTAGGGCACATGAAACTTTGTAACAAAATATATTATTTAAAAAACAATTTGTCCATCCATTTGTCTGCAAGTTGCATGATTTCATTGTTTCTGATGGCTGAGTAGTATTCCATTGTGTAGATGTACCACAGTTTTGTTTTGTTTTGTTTTGTTTTTAATCATTCCTCAGTTGAGGGACATCTGGATTGTTTCCAGTTTCTAGCTATTACAATTAAGACTGCTATGAACATAGATGAGGGAACGTCCTTGATGTTTGATGAGGAATCATTTGGATGTATATCAGAAATGGTATGGCTGGATCTTGAGGTAGAACTATTCCAAGTTTTCTAAGATATCACCATACTGACCTCTATAGTGGTTGTACAAGCTTGCACTCCCACCTGCAATGGAGGAGTGTTCCCCTTTCTCCACAACTTCACCAGCATGTGCTGTCATTTGAGTTTTTAAAGATTTATTTATTACTTCAGGTTACAACTCCATCACAGTGTCCTCTTTCCTCCCCTCCCAGTTCCACCCTCCCACCCTCTACCCCCTATCCCTTCCATCCCACTCCACTGGAGTGGAGTGTCCCTACATAACAGTCTCCTGCTCTAGTTAAGCAGTCATATGAGGGCCAAGAGCCTCCTCATATACTGGGGGTCTACAAGGCAGCACCACTAGGACAAAGTATCTCATAGACAGGTAAAAAAGTCTATGTTCATGTTCCCTTTGGTGCATTGGTTGTAGCATAGTTATCCTGTACTATATGGGTAAAATCCTATTATAAATGAATAGATGACATGTGCATGCTTCTGAGTATGGGTTAGCTCACTCAGGATGAGTTTCTCTAGTTCCATCCATTTGGCTGCAAATTGCATGATTTAGTTGTTTCTGATAGCTGAGTAGTATTCCATTGTGTAGACGTACCACAGTTTTTTAATCCATTCTTCAGTTGAGGGACATCTGAGTTGTTTCCAGTTTCTAGCTATTACAAATAAGGCTGCTATGAACATAAATGAGGAAACTTCCTTGTGATTCAGTGAGGAGTCATTTGGATGTATACCAAGAAGTTGTATGGCTGGGTCCCGAGGCAGAACTATTCCACATTTTCTAAGATATTGCCAGACTGACCTCCATAGTGGTTGCACAAGCCTGCACTCCCACCAGCAATGGAGCAGGGTTCCCCTTTCTCCACATCCTTACCAGCATGTGTTGTCATTTGAGATTTTGATCTTAGCCATTCTGATAGGTGTGAGATGAGATCTCAGAGTCATCTTGAGTTGCATTTCTCTGATGATTAAGGATGTTGAACATTTCTTCAAGTGTCTCTCAGTCATTAGGGATTTCTCCTTTATGAAATCTCAGTTTAGCTCTGTTCTCCATTTTTTTGATTGGATTATTTGGTTTCTTGGCATTTAATTTCCTGAGTTCTTTGTAAATTTTGGATATTAGCCCTCTGTCAGATGTGGAGGTTGTGGAGATTTTTTTCCCAGCTGTTGATTGACATTTTGTTCGAATGACAGTGTCTTTTGCCTTACAGAGAAGCTCATCCTGAGTGAGCTAACCCAGACTCAGAAGGATGCACATGGCATCTATTCACTTATAATTGGATTTTAGCCACATAGTACAGGATAACTATACTACAGCTAATGCACCAAAGGGAACAGGAACATAGTCTTTGTTACTTGTCAATGAGACACTTTTCCCTAGTGGTGCTGCCTTGTAGGCTCCCAGTGTATGAGGAGCCTCTTGGCCCTCATAGGACTGCTGAACTGGGCATGGACTGGTATGTAGAAACACTCTACTCCAGAGGAGTAGGATGGAAGGGATAGGGGGTAGAGGGTGGGGTAGGGCAGTACTGGAAGGGGTGGAAAAAGAGTACTGTGATGGAGATGTAACATGAAGTAATAAATAACCATTAAAAAAAGAACAATTTGCTTTTTCCTAATTTTTATCTTGAAATAGTGACCCACAATGAAGGTGTATATGAGAATACACTAAAATCACCATTAGTGACAAACATATAAATGTTTCAATACCTAGAAATTTGGAGATAGTGGCACCGGATTCCCAAAATCTCAGGGCAGCATTATCACTTAGAATAGATTTGTTTGTTTTTCATAAAATTTCAAAAGCAAACCAAAGCAAGGTACTATCTTCTTTTGTACATAATAGCTGTATTTCAAAATTGGTAGTATGTACACTATATTATTTTGGTGCAAGGCCAAATTCCCACCCCTACCTCCACCCCACCCAATAACCCAATGTCTCTCTGCATGTCTTTGTGTCTCTTTCTCTATGTGTCTCTCATTTTCTCATTATGAATTTAGAATTCCTGTTCTTCCCTACTTAAAATCAATAGCATTTTTCTATTCACGGGGAATCTATTCCAACTCTGACACACATACTCAAGTTTTTGATATGGCTGGCCCCTTTGTGCTACTACTGTGTCCCAATCTAGAAATAGTTCAAAAACAACATGGGTTAAGGATGAAATAAGTGAGTAAAAGACGACCAAGTACTGAGTTCTCCAGCAAATATAGACTGAAAATTATGGTGCTGAGCCAACACATAGTGTGAAATGTGGTCAATGGAAGAAGCAACTATTGTACTAATAAAGATGGAGTGATGAGTGTTACAACTATGGAAACTGCAGAATTCAGAAATGGATACTTGGAATTTATTGGTGGCTAAGAGAATGGATGAGAGAAGCGGTGAGTAAAACTTAAAGCCACTGGAAGCTGGTTATTAGAGACATAGGACAAGAATTTGATGGCAACGTTTACAGACAACTCCAGATATGTTTCACTAAAAGAAAACTCAGGCAAATATTGAAGCAATGGAATTTTGTTTTAAAGCAGATGATATTATTTCACGTGTCTGCTCATATTAAGTATCTCAGAAAAAAATTGAAGAGTTAGGAAGCAAAAGGATAAATCACTGAAAACAAGACTTTAGAAGGCCTAAAGTGATGATTCAGGTGATAAAGCACATACCACACAAGCATGAGGACTACAGTTCACATCCTCTGAACTCATTTAAACCTAGGTGGATATATGACACTATCTGTAATTTTAGAACGTGTAAGGTAGAGAAAAGGTATCACTAGAGCAAGAAGGCCAGTAAAACTAACCATATCAATAAGCTCTGGACTAAAATGAGATATTTAACCTTAACGAACATAGAATGGTTTAATAAAGTGGAGAACAGCTGAGAAAGACTTTCTATGTCAATTCCTGGCCTCCAGGAGATATACATAGGTATACATATTCTTCACACGTGAGTGTGTACACACAAGCATGCATTCAAACATACATATATGCCTCCATACCACAAAACATACACACATACAAGTTAAAAATAATTGATTAATAAACTAATTTTTAAAGGCCTTAGTAATAGGGGGCATGTGGTTAAATCTTGTATCAAAGGAAGTTATGGGTTCCAGACAAGGAATAGGATTCAGTGATTTGGGAGACTAATATATAGTACTGAATAGACATGAAAAGTTAAAAAAAAATCAATGCTTCATTGCCTCTTCTGTGACTACTATGCTGATTTACCACAAAGAATGGCTTAAATTTGTATAGGTTTATTACTCTTCAGAGTGGATGTATGAAATCAAGTCATTGGTAGGGTTGTTTTCTATCTAGAGGCTTTGAGGGAAAATCATTGTCCTTGCTTCCAATTTCTAGAAGTCAATAATGTCACTTAACACATATATTTGTGTCACTCCAACTGTATCTTTGGCTTTACCCTAATTTCTTTCTACTATCATATCTCAATCTGAGACTAATACCTCTTGTGAAATTCCTGCAAGTATATTATAGATATGCTAGCCAGGTAATAAGAAGGGAGACAAAGGAGAAGAACTTATTGAAAATTAAGAAGAAATAGAAAAGAATGAACTCAGGTATTTATCAAGAATAAATCATATAGTTTCTCTGCATAAAATCATGAACCATTAAACTGGTGTGTTTTCAACTGCATTAAAACAAAAAACAGCTTGATGACATCCTGTTTGATCTAACTTTCCCAGTAACACAACAAAAGAAATGAAATAATTGTTATCAAGCTGCATTAGTTGAAATTATATATAATACATACGCCATTTGGTGGAATTAGAATAAAGTCCAACAAAGAAGGCCTATAAGAATCATTGCTTCCTGAGAAGACTGTGTTCACCATTTGGTGGGCATGCCCACTCACAAATACTGCCTTGTTTGCCATTCTTGGCTTTTTCTCAGTTCTGAAGCTTTTGTTTAATAGTGAGAGGACTGTGAGCAACATATAGATGTTCCATGACACTTTTTTCCCCAAAGTTCACTGGCCTTCACCCAGTAGTACTATCTAGGCCATATCATAATCCAGAAAGGATCTTGTCTCGAGATGTACACCTTGATCACACACAGATTTTCCCCTTTTAGCACATAAATCAATATTACAGGTTTTAGAGATTATTTTCTTCTTTACAAAATCGTCAGCTAAAAATGTGACTATCAGAAAACTTGTAAGAGAGTTAAAGAGAGAACGAAGGCTTGAAAATGTCAGTTCACAGAGTGGAAATGGGAATTAACCAGGCAAGTAAGGTGTAACTGTTACACAGACCACTGCAAATTAGGTCATTAATTTAGAACATTGACATTACCACAGTGGCATATGCATTCACCATTATTAATCTTCTCAAATCTTGGAGAATCGTCAGAAGACAACCAAATTGAATAGGTTGGGGTATAGACAATTCAGTTTAGCGGAGAAAAGAGAAGCTGAAAATAAAGTGATAGATGGTTCACAAAAGCAGTTGGGAATGAGAGTGCACCTGGTAGACTCAGTTGGAGGAAGAAGCTTGGAATATGGCTTCTAGATCTTGTTATCAAAGTATGCAGCATGAAAGAGTGCAGTACATGGGTAGCAACAAAACTAGTATATGCTATACAGCTGTGTATCACAGCACTTTTGGTTTAAAAAATGCATAGCAAATTAGTGACTTTAGAAAATATCTATAAAGAAGTAAATAGGATTTTAGGGTACCTGTGGCCTATTACTTTAATGATGATAATGATAAGTGGTAATTTCTACCTTGTCCCAACATCAAGGTTCCCCACTACTTCTGAATAAACAGTGGAGCTGATTTCAATTAGTTCCCACTAGTGTTGCAAGTCCCCTTGTCCACAAAGGCAGGCACACTTCACCTTTACCATTATCAAGTTGAACTTGGTACTTAAATATTCATTTGTATTCTTAAAATTCATTATATCTAATTATAACAGAGTGAACTGTGTGCAAAAGAGGCCACCAAATTTACACTCAATTCCAGGAAAGAGGCCATTGCAGACAATTCTTGGAAAGGACAAGAAGAAATGAAAACAGTAACAAGATTTTTAAGTTCAGGTGCCATGAAGGAGTAAAGTCATTTTCATTTGGTTTCTGTTGGTTCTTACCTTGCAGATCACCCTTTTGTTTCTGTTTTTTGCCTGATAAAATAAACTTTGACCACTTACTGTCCTGTTGTCTTCCACTTGAGTTCTTCTTTCTTAAGAGCACAAGAACTAAGACTTTTTTTTCTGTTTATTTATTACTTCAGGATACATCTCCATCACAGTGCCCTCTTTCCACCCCTCCCAGTCCTACCCACCTACCTTCTACCCCCTATCCCTTCCATCCCATTCCTCTGGAGTGGAGTGTCTCTACAAAACAGTACCCCACCCCAGTTCAGCAGTCATATGAGGGCTAAGAGCCTCCTCATACACTGGGGGCCTATAAGGCAGCACCACTAGGGAAAATTGTCTCATTGACAGGTAAAAAAAAGTCTATGTTCATGTTCCCTTTGATGCATTGGTTGTAGTACAGATATCCTGTACTGTATGACTAAAATCCGATTATAAGTGAATAGATGCCATGTGCATCCTTCTGAGTCTGGGTTAGCTCACTCAGGATGAGCTTCTCTAGTTGCATCCATTTGGCTGAAATTGCATGTTTTCATTGTTTCTGATGGCTGACTAGTATTCTATTGTGTAGATATATCACAGTTTTTTAATCCATTCTTCAGGTGAGGGACATCTGGGTTGTTTCCGTTTTCTAGCTATACAAATAAGGCTGCTATGAACGTAGAAGAGGAAACATCCTTGTGGTTTGGTGAGAAATCATTTGGATGTACACCCAGAAGTAGTATGGCTGGGTCTTGAGGCAGAGCTATTCCAAGTTTTCTAAGATATCTCCAGACTTATTTCCACAGTGGTTGTACCAGCTTGAACTCCCACCAACAATGGAGGAGAGTTCCCCTTTCTCCACAACCTTGCCAGCATGTGCTGTCCTTTGAGTTTTTGATCTTAACCATTCTGACAGGTGTGAGATTGAATCTCAGAGTCGTCTTGAGCTGCATTTCTCTGATGATTAAGGATGCTTAGCATTTCTTCAAGTCTCTCTCAGCCATTAGAGATTCCTCCTTTGTGAATTCTCAGTTTAGTTCTGTTCCGTTTTTTTGCTGATACTGATGCTACAGGAGTCTCTCTGGCAGAATAGAGTTGAAATTGTGCATGTAAATTGATAAACTGATCTTTGTCCTTCAACAATATGTATGTGAAATTTTTGAATCCCAGTACCTTAGAATGTGATTGTCTTTGGAGACAGGGTTTTAACATGATAATTAAGTTAAAATAAACTTATTATACTTAGGAACTAAATGAATAGAATCAGCATCCTTATAAGGACAGAGAGTAGACAGCGTGAAGACATGCTAAAAAGACCACTCAGACTGAACCAATTCTGAGGGCACAATGGCCTCTCAGCTTTCTGGTCAATAGATCAAAAATAGAGGAAGCTGTTTTAACTTTGAGCCATGCAGTTTGTGTACCTTTCTTATAATGAGCTTAACAGGCTGACAGTGTGAGGTCCAGACATCATGAAACAATTTGATGAGTTGATCCGGAGATCGAATTACAGGACACACCACACACAAAACAAACAAAAACAACAACAACATAAATCCCAAACAAACACAATGAAAATAAGACTCAGTTGATAGTGAATGGCTTGGATAATATGGACATCTTTTTTTTATTTTAATTTTTATTTATTCAAGTTATATCTTGATCACAATAACCTCCCATCTCACCTCCTGTCCCCACTCCCCAATCTCTTCCCTTTCTCCCTGCTCTCTTTTCCTTGGGTGAGGGAGAACCCCCACATATCAACTACCCTCTCAGTTCATTTTGTCACAAGAAGGCTACGAACTTCCTCTTTCTCTGGGATCTGACATGGCAGCCCAGCTAGAATGAGATATTCCACTAACAGGCAACAGAGTCCAAACAGAGACTGCAGTATCTCCACTTGCTAAGGGATATGTACAAAGACCAAGTTGCCTGTAATCTCTATATGTATAGGGGTTCTAGTTCTATTTTTGCAGAAGGAAATACGGATGCAGAATGTGCTGAAACAGATTTTCAGAGAAATGGAATGACAGGGAACTAAGTAAGCTCTGCATCTTGGAGTTATTCTTTTAGATTGTTCATAATGGATAGACCAAAAATGACAAGAGCATGGGCATCATAAGATGATTAATTCAGTACATATTACTAAAAGGACTTCTGGTACAAAGGTAATCAAAAGCCTCTGTACCTTTATTGTGTAACTAAACAGTAAGAGACACTGCCGGACCAAACAAATATGATTTTGTTTAAAATCAAAGTGATAGAGTTGATGGAACTTCGTGTCATATACATAATGGGCTGCTAATAAATGTTTACTGAGGGAAACACCCTGAAACAGAATCACTCCAACGCTTCAACACAGCCTGACTGAACACTGAACACATAGCACTAGTACAACAGAGAAGTAAGAGTAGCCACTGAATTCACAAGACCTGAAAAGCAGTACATACATAATCCCTAATAAAACAACAATAACACAGAAAAAAATTCACTGGAAACTAGATATGTGCATATATATATATATATATATATATATAATGAGATCTAGTTTTATAATTGTAAGCTATGTTTTCTACAGTTTTCTGAGAAAATTTCTATTTAGTTTTCAACAACTGAGTATAGCCAAACACTTGGCAACTCATATCTTAATAAACAGCAAAGATCAACCAATCAATACACTATGAAATGACAAATATTAGCTATTAATGTTGACTTCGAACTGTAGCAACCTGAGAAGCGGATGCTTTTCAGATCTTTGCTGCTTCATATACTGGTACTATGCCCAGGCATTGCTGTTAAACTCCAATTACAATGAGAAACAGTATAAGTGTCAAGAATTCAAATATTAAGTACTGTTCACTGTCGCGCCCCCCTCGACCAGCAAGGATGACGCAACTCACAAAACTCTTCTCCAGCAGTTTATTCAGGTCCCTTGAAAACAGTCTTCTGAATTCCGAATGCCCGGGCAGACACAACCCACAGGCTAAATACTAAAATGAACAGCCAGTCAAGTAAAGCCAAGTGGTGCTATCTTAGAGGCCTACGTATGCGGAAGCAAGCCAGATCAGCGGTCTTTGCCAAATATGAACTTATTATCATAGAGAGCGCTCACTGTCAGGCTGGTGGAAGGTGGAGACCAGCGCCATCTTTAGGGCGCGGCACTTCGCAGCTCTCTACAGTTCACTACCCTGAAAAGTACATAACATCTTATGCCTTTGACATAGCAACTTTTCAATCACTAAGGAAATAGGCAATATTTACTGAAGGTGATTCCTTACTGAAGGTCATTGCACTTGAATATATTGTATCTCTGTTTTGTTTTATTAATTGCCTGTACAAAGTTTTTATTTTCCTTTCTATGTTGCTCAGGATAATTGTCCATCTTTCTTTTCTTTCTTGTTGTATATAGATGAGGTGTTCTTTTTTTTTACTTTATTTTTTATTTCTTCAAGTTGCATCTCAATCACAATCCCCTCCCTACTCCCCCCTCCAGTCCCATCCTCCCACCCTCTTCCACCTCAACCCACCCATACCTTCCTTTTTTTTTAAGTTTAAGGTATATCTTTTTCCCCCAACAGCTCCTCCTTTCAGTCCAACAAATGGCTCTTTCTCTTATAATAGTAAATACAATACAAAACAACAGAGGTAATTAGGCCACAATTATGAGAGTTATATGGCTTAGCATACATTCCCAATGTCCAGTCCATATGTATTTGGCACCTGACTTTAACATTCTACTATCTAACCATCTCCATGAGTTTAAGGTTCTATATCTAACTCAGCTTTCATACTAACTTGCATCACAATTTTAAAAACATCTTCTTAGATCCAGAACACTCTCTTGATTCCTAAACAACTCAAAATTTAACTATGAGACTCTAGCTGTCTATTCTTCAACCACCTCAGAGACCTGAGAGCGATAAATATATCTGATTATATAGGAAGTGCAGGGCCTGCAGCTTCCAAAACTAAGAAATGACATACCAGTGGCTGCCTGGACAGTTCCCATTTTCTCTCCATACATAACAGCATCGATCTTCAGTCGTTTGACCCCGTTTCTCTGACAGACATTGATTGTAGAGCAGGAATTATGAAGGACTTTGAAAAAATTCTTATTACATTAATTTGTGTGAGTGTTTGGGGATGTGTATATAGACATCAGAAGACATTTTGAAGTAGTTAGCTCCCTCCTTCCTCCAACTGGATCAAGGAATGAAATTCATGTTATCAGTAGTGACTGAAAGTGTGCAAATACCTTCCAGCTGAGCCATCTCATGAAGCTTCTGTTTTCTTTGTGAGTTTGCCCATCAGCTTCATAAAACAGGAAGAGAAGTAATTCTCAGTTTTAATTTTTTGTGAATAAATGAACATCAGAGAAAACAATATAGAACAAAAGGTTGATCAGTTGCAGCTGATAATGGTAAATACTAGGAATAGTTAACCTTATCAGAATCTAAGCTGTTAATAGAAAAAAAGCAAACCGAAGGAGGTCAGTTATTCATACCTGAAATGTTGAGCTTGGTGAACATAATATATAAAAAGAATTTTTTTCTATTTTATGCTCACCAATAAAGGGAGGACCTTAATAATAAAGAAGATGAGCCTTAAATAGCTAGCTCACCACATGGTTATGTTCTCTAAATGTCTTCCTTTCCAAATATAGGAACTCAAATACAGGCTAATCTGTTTGAGCTCATGAAGATTAAATGGTCAACACATGAAAAGCATCAAGAGAAAAACTGAAGACTTCATGATGTCAGTAAGTAATAATATGATGTCATTTGTTATTATAATTGTGACAAATAATTTCACTAATAGTCAGCTCCTACACCATGAAGAGTGATTATAATAAAAGTAAGTTATGTATCTCTAGAGTGACGATTGATTTTCAAAGTTAAGGTTAAAATGTATCACCCAATTCTTTGCCCTCTACATTTTCACTCCTTAAGTCTAAGTACCTGAATACAAAATTCAACTCCTCAGCAATTCAGATTTTGTCATCATTCCTTTGCTCATTTTTTAAATCACAGACTTAAGCTCTCTAATGCTATGAAACCTGCAGACACAGAAGTTCATGATTTATGTATGTATTTGATAGCCTCAACCCCTGACATCCTAGCCTCAAATCTAGACTCTTAAACTGCCTACTTAGCTCTGTTAACAGATTTTAATCTTGAATATTAGAAAAGCCATTCAAACGTTCTTAGGCATTATCATCTTGGCACTTCAATTGAAATATATCTTTACATTTAAAAAAATGGAACATAACAGTGAATAAAAGCAGCCCCTTTTTTACACAGTGTATGCTAATGTTGACCCCACTGCTCTTGGCTTTTCATGGGACTCTGTGATTTCCTGGAATTTACTGAACTCAGCACTTTGATGACCATGGATGTTTTAACTTCATTGCTCTCCCAGATGCAGAGGAGCTTTTGACATTTGGATTTTGTGTTCACCTAATGGCAACTGCAATTAAAGCTTTCCCACATCAATGAGCTAACTTTCTAAGGCCATTTCAAAGGGTGAATTCAATATTCAAATTGCATGATGCTTATTGATCTGTGTGCTACTATTTGTGTGACTGGAAAAGTACTCATTAGAAATCTTCCTGACACTACTGTTAAAAAAATAGTGAACTAATTTCTCTGGAAAAAATCATATCTTAACCACAAATAATTTATCAGTTTCCAGGAGATACATACATACATGCATACATACATACATACATACATACATACATACATACATACATACATATATACACATACATATATGGGAAAGAAAGTAACCTAGATTTCCAAGCCCAGGCCTGACTAAAGAAAAGATTGTTTATTTGAGAATAAGTATACAAACTACAGAAATATATTAACAAATGACAAATCTATATGTTTCAGAAGCACCTTTTTAGAAATATCCCAAGAAACTATGGTGTGTAGCTCGAAATGCAAGCCTGTAAGAGGAACATTACAAATTCTAGCATTCTTAGAAAGAAACTTGATATCCTATTTGACAGGTGAAGAGAGAGAATCATAAGTTTTATAAACATTCAAAAATTGGCTTTTATGCTGTTTTCAATTTAATTTTTTTCTAGAGACGCATAGGAAAGGTAAAGTAAAACAATGCACCCAATAAAACTTAGCAGTTTGTTTTATGCAAATATGCTGTCATTTCTACAGACAGATAAAAAAGAGAGTGTAAGTGAAGAGTTATTATAATTTTCTAGATATGTACACTTTTGAACATTTTGTCTTTGCCAAAAAATTTATTCATATAATCTTCACCTGTTTTCTCTCAATGTACCTACAGAATATCCAAGGCAAAACAAAACATGCAAAAGACATATTGAGAGATCTAATAATTTCTTGAGGAACAGAGTCATTAACTTAGCTACATTTGCTTCGTTGGTTTGCTATCTTTTTATTGACCAAAGTATAAGTCAATTTTAATTATTTTTGCATATGAATTTTCATGAGAAAAGAACAGAATGCAGGCAACAGCTATTTATAAATTCAGATGTCCTTCTCCTTGAATACTTTTATTCCAAATTGAGGGGAAAAGAGTAATATATATTCAGAACTCCTGTCTTGAATTTGACACAGATGGGCAAGGTTTATTTAATGAAATATACCTTCATATTTAATAAAAGTGAGAAGAAAATAAATACAAAATTAAGATGAGAGATTTCTACATATATCCCTGCTAGCTCATCTTTGGCCTGAAGTACCTATGTGTGCAAGAAAGAAGTTGATTTCTTCTAATGTTTCCTCTCACTTTAGCTCACAAACTGCTCAGCTGTTGAAGAAATATTTTAAAAATAATAAACATTTGTTTTCAGTGTTGCTAGGATAGACATGAGGTGATTCCTTAATATGCCATATTTAATTTGTTTTTAATGCAGTTTTCTATTACAGTCTGAATGTGATTATCATTATCCCAGTTCACCGAAGGAAACATTGAAATTCTGAAAATTCAGTGATTCACCAAGATAATCTGGCTAGTTGATGACAAAAAAAGGTAGAACAAGCAGGCAAGACAGACAGACAGAGGGGGGGGGGAGAAACAGACAGAGACAGGGAGAGAGAAATTTAGAGTGATAATCATATGCCTAGTTCAGGTCACCTAGAGAAGGAAACTAACCATCAGGGCAACAAAGTCAGTATTAAAAGCAATTGCTTTCTAAGTTGTATAGTAATTAGCATAAAATAATGAATACAGTTCTGTTTGGTAGCTGAGTGTGTTCCATGAAATGACTGTTTTATAATAATGCACATTCTCAATGCGTATTTTGATTTATTCTGATGGGATTCCACAAACAAATAACACATATTCAACTCAGTGCTGTCTACAGAACTACTGGCAATTGTTGACTGGCTGGAGAAAAAGACTTAGTCTTCCTCAGAGCTGAGGGTGTTTTGAGGCTACCTTTCTCCATTAAAGATTCCCAGAGGCTTACTCGTAGATTCTGCACTAAATGTATACAGAGTGAGTCCCTTAAAAACCAAGATCACATACAGCTAGGAGGAGGAATTAAAAGAGAGGAAACAGGGGATTGCATTTGATCAGAATGCATCATATGCATATATAAATATTAAATAAATATTTTTAAATCACATTTTAGGAAGCAATAAGCTCAATTTTTTTCTGTTATCAAAATATATTCATTTTTATAAGTGTTTGAAGTTATACAGAGTCCATACACATTTTTACATGTGAAACACAAACATTATTTTAGACCTTCACATATGCCTTATTATAATTATAATCAGATTTCTTCGTACCATATTTTAAGATGAACAGATTAGGAAAAAATACGAAATTTTGTAAATTTCTTATTCATTTGTTTATAAATCAGTAATTCTTGAATGCTTACCACACGATCACTACTGTACATGATTCTAGAAACCTGAGAATTTAGAAAGATGGTCCTTAACACAAACTATGTAAGTAGAGAAGATGAATGTGTTGAAGATATCTATGTACCATAATGTGAAAGGTAACTGGAGAATCACAGTGAGTATAGGAACCGGAGGCCAAGGGAGGAACCTGCAGAAAATGAATCATTGTGAATTTGCAAGATCTATTTAAACAAAAAAGTGTGTTGGTAAGGAGGATGATTAGAACGGTAGACTAAAACTCTGCAAGGTGTTGTTAGCGGGCATGCTCAAGACACATTCAGTGAATAACAGAAGCTTCTGGAAGGTCTCTAGGAGTGTTTGTGTGCATAAAGGTGTCTGCTCAGCACTCCCTGCTTTGCCCTAAAAAAAGATTTATGCTGTTTGATTTTCACTTTAGGTTTCATTTTGAACCATCTACTGAGATTCTCAAGAAACAAGAGTCATAAATGTGGAGAATCTCTTGTTGGTCAGAAAAATGCTTCTTATGCTCAGCCTCCCCCCCCCCCATCCCATTATAGCCTCCTGCTCCCTAGAGATGTCTTTATCACTGTTGCTTCTGGAAAGGTTAGTTTTATGTTCCCAGAAAGACAACAAATATATGTCATAAAGAGGAGGAATGAATAATCCTTGTAATTTTATCTATACTAATCTAACTACAAATGTTGCTCATATTTTTTATACATTGAGGATTTGTCACAACAAAAAGTACATAATAGAGGTAGAATATTAAGGGTTCAGAGTAGTCCTTCCCAATGAGGTAGTTTACATTCCATTGTCGGTAGAATATTTCTCAGTTGTTTGTCTGAATAATGTGTGAGGTAAAGCATTTGACAGGTTAATTATACATTGCTTTGAAAAGTATTTCCATGCATTTTATTTGAAATTGGTTGTATTTTAATTCCTTTGATTCTCCTGCTATTATGGAGCCATAAAAACACCATTTTAAAGACCCTATCTATGGGAGAATGAGGTTCATCAACCTCCTCCCCTCTTGTTTCCAAACCTTTGATCATGTATTTTGGGGCTCTTTCCCAAACAAAGAGGACTAATTCAAGATGCAATGTCTTGGGCATAATGTGAGGGTATGTTTTGGTATTCTATGAGCCTTAGGAGGCTTGAGCCAGGTACAGCTTCCTTGTCATAAGACATTTTGGAAGATTTTCTACCCAGGAAACGATTCTGTTTTTAACAATCTCCTCTGATGGCTATTAGTTATTCTATAGAACCAGGTGTGTGTGTGTGTGTGTGTGTGTGTGTGTGTGTGTGTGTGTGTGTGACATGTACATGCTTTAAACTAGAGGAAAAAAAAAGCTTATTTTGACTTTTTGTTGCTTAAATAAGGTTTTCCCACTCACCTTCCATCAGAACTCTAACACTTAAATCATTTAGGATTTGCCTAATGCTTGGTAAATCAGCCCTTCACTTCTCATTTGGATGTGGCGTCTCATAAGTGTAAATCTGTCAGACAGAACACCAGAGTGGAGAAGTCCTGCACATCAAACCCCTTTGGTGGGTAGTAAAGGGTAGCTAACTGGATAACTCTATTGAATTTATGAAGCACTTTTCTTGATCTGGCCATAGTAAGAGGGATAACATCAAATTTATCCATTCACCAGTCTGCATTAGCTATTTACCACTGTTTCATATATTTCGTCAACACCCTCTTCTACAATACAGTCTAACATTTTCAAGAATTACTTGACATCCAAGCTTCTGCATCTACTAGGAGTCATTACATGAAAACTACAAAATTCTGACCTTGCAAAAATTGCTCTTTATCTCAGTCATGCATCTTCTGCCCATCTTTTATCCCTCAACTAGTGACTTATTACTCTTGAATCTACCTCCAAAATACACTTTAATGCTTCCCTCAAGACATACTATTCAACAGAAATATCCATCTAGGCATGGAAACCTCCCCAGGAGTTTTTTGTTTCTTTGTTAGTTTGTTTTGTTTTATCTAGATGAATACAGTACTCTTCCAAAACAACACAGGCTGTTGCTGCAACCCTTCATTGCCTTTTAGAACTTGAACATACAAACTTGTTGCTGAAGATACTACACACTTCTGACTTGGATGAATTGAGCTGGAAATGACATAGACTCTTCCTCTGTGTGGACTTGCTCTCATCATATGAAACGATATTTTGTGAATTGCCAAAGGAGAAAAGAAATGAGTAGTCTACCCAACTGCAAAGATTATATACTTTAACAGTGATTGAATCAAGATATCTTCAATAGTGCAATAGGGACACTAAACATCTTGGGGGGCTAACCATCACCTGTATAATTGGATTTAAGTCTTACTCAATTTAAGAGGGAATTCATGATGGATGATACTGTAAACCTATCCAACTATCAGTGGATGGAGAGGACACAGACTTGGGAGGCGAACCTACTATGGTCGTTCCTAACTTCTAACTGTAGTCTACATATTTATCGTTATACCCACTGAAGGGGCTGATAGGTTAATATAAGTTAGATTTAGTGAATA
>CAJQZJ010032693.1:1646585-1677200 GCA_907164525.1 Lophiomys imhausi | reverse complement strand
TTCTTGGACCTTCCTGTGCTATGACTATATCTCATTTTTCTCAAGCCTATGCACTCCTACATAGGAGAGGAAGAAGGATACAGAAAAGGAAAAGTAGGAATTCCCTGGGGCTAACCTCCAAAACCCATTAAGACAGGATCATTTATCAGCTTGTAGTCTCTTCCCCTACATAACAGAGTTTTCAGTTAACCTTCAAATAACCAAAAAGAAGGGCGGAGAAACACCCTCCCCACCCTCTGGGCATGGGACATCGCTCTCTTAAAGTGACTTCCTGCTGATTTGGGTCGTAGTAGACCTGTTTGGGGCCCCAACCCAAATGGGAAAAATGATTAAAAATGTTAGTACAATCCTTTTATGTTCAGTCCTTCTGTTCTCAGCTGTTTAGATGACCTAAGGGGTTTGTAGGCAGAAGCTGATCTTGCAGGCTTCACTGAGGTTCTGGCAGGGGCATTGTGTAGAGCTGAACGGTCCCAGCGACACTGGATTGCAGTGGTGGTTGCAGGCCCCCGATGGAGACAGCTATTGAGGAAGTCTGCCAGGCAGAATCAACTGGGTCACTCATCCTCCTTGGTGCCTGATTCTGCTCTCTGCTGAGGATTCCGCTGTCCGCCGTCCCCAGGCTCCCCTAATGGACACTTCGATTCTCCTGGAACGATAAGAACAGAGCCCTGCCCCAATCCCAACCCTAGGACAATTGCCCTCTTTTTTTTTTCTGGGGGGGGGATGGGGGGGCTAAGTAGTACTTCTCCTGAAGCAAATTTGGCCTTCTGACAACATACAAAGCGTTATCTTTCAATCCGGGTTAAAGAAGAAATCATTCTGTCACCTTGGAGCTAAACCAGCTCTAGTGTATATATTTTGAGATCCCAAAGGACAATCTGCCTGCATCGAGAAGGCCTTTTGTAAGTAGCCTCCAAACCTAGGTCCCTCCAAATCCCATGTGTGTGTCTCTGAACTCTAATTATTGGGGACAGGGACCTGTGTTTCTCATCTGAAGGGATCAAAGATGTGTTCCACCACTCCTGGATCGAAGTCTTTCTCTATTTAGAGTTTGCCCTGCATCAGGCTGACCCTGAGCTCCGGGATCTGCCTGTTTCTGTCTCCAGTGTGTTGGGAGCTGGGATCAAGGATGTACTCTTCTTGAATGGTGGGACCAAGAGTATGCACCCTCACCACCCCGCTCCGTATGACTCCAGAGTACATAAGACCACCAACTCTAAGGTGCCCCCCCCCCCCAGTCTCCACTGAAGTCAAAGGCATGGGCCAATACCACAATTCTCTTGTATTTTACCTTAGCTCCACGTCTTCTCTACACCTGGAGGTCTGCAAATCCAGGCCGAATGGCTGTATCCTCTTTTTCACTCACAGTGTTTCAGCCCTGCCCCCTGCCCTTTTTTTTCTTTTCTTTTTTTTTTTTTTTAGTTGATAAATTTATTTGTTTGTTGCTTCAGGTTACATCTAATAATGAAACCATAGCTAGGTCCTATATTTTCCTTTTAAATTTTTGAAATGCTCTTTTGATAGAGATTTTTTTCCTGCTGCTGCTTGGTTTTATTTTTTCATCTTATTATTTGGAACTTACATTTCTTATTGTCCTTTTAATATACTTCATTAATATTCTTAAACAAAATACACTTGTGTATTTTCTATCAAAAGCCTTGACAAATCCAAGAATTTACTGCTTTTCTCTTTCAAAACCATCCAGAATCACCATCGTACTCACTGCTATTGCTGAACAGTTCAGTTCTACAGACCCATTGTCAACGTTTTTGTAAGTGAATATACTTTCCCAAGTCATGTCACCTGGAGTAGATGTGATAAGCACAGACCTCCAATCCTGAAGAGACAATGATAATCACTCTCTATAACTGTGACAAAATATGTGACATCACCACTTAGGTTGAAAAGATTTAGCTTGACTATTGGTTTCAGTCCCTGGTCTGCTGCATGGATTCCTGTAGACTTCAGAAGTGGCTCGGCCTCCTGTTAGTAGTATGTAGTGGAACAAAGCAGCTCGGATTATGGTAGAAAGGAAACAGCGAGAAAATGGAAGGTACTAGAGCAAGGTCTAGCACCCAAGAACCAACCCAGTGACCTATTAATCCCATTTCCAAAGCTTCCATACTACCCGGTATAGAACTGATAGATAGAGACTAAACTTTCAGTACAGGATCCTGTGGCAGACAAAATGACTACTACACTTTTTAATCAAGCCATATCAGAGGGAATCTTTAGATAGTGTTGCTACTGAAAGTTTTTTTTTTTTTTTTTAAATAAGGTCCTCTTTAAAAAGAATTGCCCTGCAGCAGTTAGGAGGCAAGGCCATCACTCCTTCTCTCATGACCCTATTAGGGCCAGCTCTCTAGCCTCCTATCTGTGGCAAGGGAAAAGAGACTACAAGCATTCTGTTCCTTGCCGATGCCACCACTCAGTAGTCAAGACACAGGACCAGTTCTCCTGGGCTCACACTCTCAGGTCTAGTTCACTTGCAACCCCCACATCCATGCCAAGATACAGGCTCTGCTCTCCTGAGTGCTTCAGCATGTGAGGGGGAAGGGGCAGCTCTTCTGTGACCCCTGAGAGCAGGCCCTGCACCTTACCTGGCTAGCACAGTAGACCTGGCCCTGGACGTGGGGGTGGCAGTCCAAGAACCAGAGCTTTGAATTGACTCACCCCAACATGTATCCCATGGATGAACTGCCTGAGTTACATAAAGAGGCCATTTCTACAGACTCAAATACAGAATCTCCATGACACCGGACAATAACAGGATATCTGAGTGGAGTCCCAATGAGATCCCACTATTGACAAACTAACAGAAGTCAGAGACCTGGTAACAGACCAAGGAGTCCTTGTAATGAACATTTGCAAGCAAATAACTGTTGACAAAATGAAATGTTGTGAAGCACACTGTGACTTACTACAGCTTCCACAATGAGATTTTTTTTTCTGTTGGGAGAGGTTACAAGGGTGGAGAGCAGCGGGTCTGAAGGTAGGTGAGAGACGAGTGGGAATAGGGTACATGATGCATGATGTAAAATTCACAAAATAAAAAAAAACAATAAAAAGATAAAAATAAAAGAACAAGTTCTTGTTGACATACATGTAACAGAATAAGTTTTTGCCTAGGGGAAAAAAAAGAATAGCCCTGATTCTGTCATATCAATTCCCATGTGTATTTTCCAGTATTTTCCTTTCACCAAATATATCAGTCATATACTATTTTCTATTTGCTATTAAATATAATATTTTATTCTAGTAGTTTCCCTATTATTTTACAAAATAAAAATTTAATAGTTTTCCTAATATATCAATACTTGTCTTTTAATAAAATTAGAAGTTAATATAAAACTTGTTCTTAGTTTATCACCTTTAATATAAAGTTTAAAATTAAAGATTCCTGAAACAGCATTTTTATCCTCCATTTTTTACAACTTTGTCTAACAAAACATATTCAATATTCAATGGCCATTCTTTATGACATGTCTCGGTATGTCAACACCAATGTATCATGTTCTTTATCATAGTTCTTGTCTTCTCAGCAAATGAATACTAAGTACTCATAAATGATTCTAGCATTTGGATCTAGAATGATCTCCACAGCTCACATGTTATATATATACACCACACACACACACACACATACACACACACAAAACAAACACACACAAAAACACAGACATACACAGATATATATTTATTTATTTATGTATATATTTCTCATCATGTAATAGTCTTCAATTACTTATAACAAAGTACATGTATGACAGAGACTTAACATACAGACTCTGGTATAGCGTCCCATACCATGATCATGTAAGATAAATTGTATATTTCATTGGATCTATGTCTGATTTCAGAATCCTCCGCGGAATGGGAAGCCATTGACAATACTCACAGTCTTTCCCTAGAATGTTACTTCAATTTTCCTCTGCTTTAAATGATATTTTAATATGAACACCAGCTACAGAGTAGCCATTTAAGTCTCTTTGGAAAAAAAGCCATAGATTTTAATGTTACTAATGTACAGAGCAGTTATAAGCAAAAAGAACAAGTGCTTCAAAAATGAGACATAATTCATGTTTTCCAATTTCTCTTCTCTCTGTGCTGCAGAGTCCTTCATGTCATTGAGTTTTTGCAATGAAAAGCATTTGGAAAACAAGGCTGAAGTAGTTCAGTAGGTAAAGTGCTTCTTGTATAAATATATGACCCTGAGTTTGATGCCCAGTACAAATATAATGTAACAAGAGGGTACATGAAGTTCTTTGGCCAGTTAGTTCACCAGGTCAGCCTAAACAGTGAGCTTCAAATCAAAACAGAAACAAACAAACAAAGCAATGTGTGAAGATTCTGAGGAATGACACAAGAGATTGAGTTCTGATGTTCACATGTGCCCACACAAGTCTGTACCCTTGAACACATATGGGTATGCATACACATGTGCATGTATATACATACACACAGAGACACACAAACACACACACTCATACACACACAAAGCAAGAAAGTTGAAAAAGAAATGAGTGTTTGCATTGTGAGCTGTACATGATATACATGTTACAAACAACACAGTTTGTACTCTTTACATTTAAGGTCTGTCTATACATTCATGCATTTATTCATTCATGGAGCATTTGACTTCCAATCATACTACTAGATTCTTGGAATATAAAATTAAATAAAATTGTATGTCCATACCTAGTAGAACTTAAATAAAAATGGAGATGTTGCTTTTTAATGAAAATGCTTTTAGTAACAAATGAATTATAGATTGAGAGCTGTTTATTAATGGAATTAATTAAATGCTACAATAAATAAAAAGAATGTTATTGAATGGTATGCCCTGAACAGAACAGTCATTTACATCTTGATCACAAGCAGTTGTCACTCTTCATAGAAGACTCTTTAGATTGTGTCTATCGGCATTCCCCCATAGAAAGAAGAGTGTGAGATTCATCAAACCCTCATTTCAGACCTCACTTACTTCTGCCTCTATATATGCAAATATCTGCAATTTGGTCTTAGCTCTAAATGCTTTCATAGTCTCAGGGGGTGCTGGAGTGTACAGAGTGTGGAAGGTTAAGACTGCATCTCAATAGTTATAGGCAAATCATAATTGATGCTTAGGTTAAATTTTGGATAGTGTGGCTGCTTTGGGTCATCCATGCTTTGAAAGAAATTCCTCACCAATGTTTTTTAAGTAGGACCAATAAACTAATTGGCTGACAAGTTGTATTTTGGTAGAATTGTATGTTGTTGGTGCCCTACCTTGCTGAGTAGATATTTGTGTCCTTAAACAAATTCATGAAACAAGAAGACATAGGATGTCTGTATATGATCTATATATGATGAATTTTTACTCAATCATACAGATAAAATGGTATGTATTTTGAAGGAAAGCAATTAAATTGAATGCTAACAAATTAATTAAAATAAAGCAAACTCAGAAAGATGAATGTTGCATATTTTCTCTATGAAACAAACAGATGATAGATAAATAGGTAGATATTAGATAGATAGATAACATACATATGTAGAAACATGCATGTATTGATTTATAGATACATATACATAGATGCATAGGTAGATAAATGCATAGGTAGGTAGATACATGATATATAATAGATAGATTCACAGACAGACAATACAATTAAAAATTGGGGAACAGAGCTAAACTGAGAATTCACGAAAGTGGAATCTCTAATGGCTGAGAGACACTTGAAGAAATGCTTAACTTGGAATAGCTGTACCTCAAGACCCAGTCATACCCACTTCTGGGCATACATCCAGAAGATTCCTTTCAAACCACAAGGACATCTCTTTAGCAACCACACATCTGACAGAGGGCTAATATTCAAAATTTATAAAGAACTCAAGAAATTAAAGACCAAGTAAACAAATAATCAAATCAAAAAATGGGGTATAGAGCTAAACCACGAATTCACAAAAGAGGAATCTTTAATGTCTGAGAGACACTTGAAGAAATGTTCAACATCCTTAATCATCAGCAAAATTCAACTCTAGATGACTCTGAGATTCCACACCACACTAGTCAGAATGGCTAAGATAAAAAACTCAAGTGACAGTACATGCTGGCAAGGTTGTGGAGAAAGGGTAATACTCCTCCATTGCTGGTGGGAGTGTGAACTTGTACAACCACTATGGAAGTCAGTCTGGTAATATCGTACAAAACTTGGAATAGCTCTACTTTAGGAAACCCATTCTTATGTATGCCAATTCAAATTTTATAAAACTTTCTTTTCAATGAAATTACACATACACTAAATGCCAAAAAACATGAGAATAAATAAGTTATGGGGATCACGGAAAGAACAATTATAAATCAATGATAGTAACAATATGATCAAAAGTATGAAAGCAAAGAATTTCCTGAATGTGTGTGTTAAAATTTGAATCTAAAATTTTTCAAGCTGCTTGTAGCTGCTATGGGTTGCCAACGATTGGATTTTTGAAAAGTTATTGGATAATGAGACTACTGAACTTATCAGTGGGATAATCTATTAATGGATGCATAGTTAAATGGCATTATTAGGTAGGAGTCAGAACTAAAATGAAGGGTCATATTGAAGGATTTAGGGCACCGACAGTGGGGTTCAATAAGTACACTGCAAGGTTATGCCTTATCTCTTTTACCTTCTTTATTCTATTGCTTTAGTCACCAAAGGGTGATCAGCCTTGTTTTCCACACATTCCTACTGCTATGATGCTCTGCTTCATTTCAGCTCAAACTAAGATAACCAGAAAACTAACTGTAACCTTGAAGAAAATAAACTTACATTTTAAGTTGCTTTTTTCAGGTATTTTGTCTCAGCAATAAAAATTGAATAACAGCCAACAAAAAGGACCCAAAGAGAGTTTAATGAATGATTAATATATTCTAAGAGAAATGGAAGCCAACTTAAAGATGTTAGGTAGTGATATAATATAATATATACATATATATATTAATCAAAGTCTCTTTTTCTATTTTATTCAACTATATTAGAAAGTATACATGTGGAACAGAATGTTGCAGTTGCTTTGGTAACCACTATGCTAAATTTGATTGAAATACTCACCAAGGAATTTGTGGGCAAATTAAAGATTTAATTTTAAAGTGAAGTATTACAATAGTCCCTAGCTAGAGTGGTTCCTTTTCCCAATATAATGATATAGGAAGACATTTAGAAATTGTTCTGGAAGAAGAAACAGAAGATTCCAATTTAGATCAATTAAGCTTCACTTCCTGGGGAATGAATGTTCAGATGGAATGTTGCTAGGCAGTTGGCACATATAACTAAATTTAATGAGTGATAAACCTGCTGGTGATATAAATTTGTAAGTGACCATAGCATAGATGCCACTTCATGGCATGGATATGAAAACAAACCAAACAAATAAAAACTTTTAGTAAGAGTGGCAAAAGCTAAGAGAGGTCCAAGCTTCTACTTTTGACTACAACATGGTATGGGCATTGAGTAAGGATAAAAACCAACAAAGGGCCCTGAGTAAAGTCAGTTTTGAGAAGGGAAGGAATTCGTGAAAATAGTGAAATTACTACCATTAGGACTTCTCAGAATCATGGTGGTCATGTCTTCTGAATGATAATGAGATAACAAAAAGAAACATACTGAAGATCTTGGTGATTTTGAAAATAGTAGTGAAACTAGACTATAGACAGACATGTTGATTTGTGAGTTACAAGAAAGAAAGGTGCATGTCTCTTCTTAGACAATTGAAACTATTGAAAGTCTCCAGAAGAAAAATCTCTGAAAGTAATTTTCTGTCTGTCGTAAGTTTCTTGAAGAATAGGCATCAGAGCAGGGACACAACAATCTACAAGAAGAGGGGCTGCTGATGCTGCATAATGAAGCCACAGTTGAAAATATGGATCCTAAGAAATGAAGTGAAAGTATGGAATTTAGAACACACGTGAAGAAACTGGATTTGTTAGAATGGTGACCATCCCCTCATCTTTATATGAATACATTTTCAGGATGGGTGACTTTTACACATATGGTAGCACAAATATATAAATAGAGTGAGAAAGGACAGGCAAATTGAATGTCGGTGTTAGATGACTATGTAGGAAATAGTTAAGAAATATCAAACTAATAGAGTATAACAACCTCAACACTCATCCATTCTGAGTGTGGTTGGCACTGTGGTTGTTAAATTGCTTTTGCAGACTAAAGGAAAAACAAACGTTGTGACTTGTCCAGAGTTTGGGTTTGGCTTGACAGTATGACTGACAGAGAAAAGAGTAAGCAATTCTAATATTAACCACAATTTCTGAGCTGAAGAGCAGAGAACAAAGGGATAAACTATATAGATTGTTAATTGTAATGTTGAAGAATGAAATATGTTGATGGAGGTAAAGGGTTATAAATGTGGAAGCAGTTGAGCAAGTGAATTGGAAAATGAAGAAGTAAAGTCAAAACAAAGGAAGCAATTTCTCATGTGACTATGTACTATCCTGGTCTTAGATCTTCCCTACTTCCCCTCTTAATGCAACTGTGATTCATTTCTTAACCTCCATTGCACTTTATTATTTCCTCCTTGCTTTGGCTGCTTTAGTCATCTTTATTCTGTTATACTGTATATATTCTTTTACATCAATTTAAGATAACTTTGTGGGATAAAGCAAGGCAGTAATTACTTCACACATTTCAATATACTTCCTTTATAGCTTGGATTCTAGATCTATTGCTATCTCATTTTCCTTTCTTTGAGAATATTTTATTTATTTTTGATATCTCCAATAATATCCAGGAATAATACGATAGTGATAAATTAAGAGTGTCCAAGGAAGCAGCTTAGAAGAGACAGCTTTATATCTTTTGTTTTAACATGTACTGTATTGACCCACACAGTGAACTAATGACTACTTCAAATATTTGCTGAATGAAAACCTTATTACAGGCAAGATGCTTAATATTTTACATGTTTCATTTATTTTTCACAAATAGGTATACAACATAAATATTAGCCTGTTTAATATATTGGAAAAAAGATATTCAGGAAAATTAACTTCTCTAAATTGGAATTTTTGAGAAGAACACAAACTACATAAAATGTTGAATTTCCTGAATCAACCAGCCTGCTAATCACTATGTCCTACCTGCCTTCTATGGACAAGTTCAAATTGTCTTTGCTTGTTTTAACAGTCACTCACATACTCCTATTCAGCTGATAATGATGTTGAAAATCTACAGCAACTATCACATATGGTCCATTAGCCTTCCTCTTATTTACAGTGTCCTTGAAGAATAAGGCATCAGAGCAGGGACACAACAATCTACAAGACAGGGTGCTTATGCTGCATAATGAAGCCACAATTGAAAATATGGAACCTAAGAAATGAAGTGAAAGTATGGAATTTAGAACACACGTGAAGAAACTGGATTTTGTTAGAATGGTGACCATCCCCTCATCTTTATATGAATATATTTTCAGGATGGGTGACTTTTACACATATGGTAGCACATGTGGTCTATTAGCCTTTCTCTTATTTACAGTGCCAGAATAAGGGTCTAATACATATTTAATCAACTGAAATTCTGTTCCATCAATATATTGGAAGAGCCCTACTTATCAAACCTTCAGTCTAATAATTAATTAAAACATTACTGATTGTCATAAGATTGGAGATGGATATATGTAGAATCTTTTCTTTCTTCTTCTGACATAAATGTTTAATGAGCAGTGCTTACTTTAGTCAGTGTGATATAGCTCATCTATGGTGTGTTCATTATCTTCACAAATTTAGCTTGAAAATCTGTCAAAATACAAATAAAATTAGGTTTTTTTCCTGATAACTCACTTGAATTGTCTGTATAGGAAGAACAGGCTAATCAAAAGTGAAATTAATTTGGTATGACTTATTTAAACAAGATCATTTTTGGTTCTATTGATTACCACTGGCTCTTCTGAGACTTTATGAGCTATGGTGGTAATCCTTAAACTCATATTCTTATGTCACATTTTCAAAAAAATCATCCTTTCCTGTTTTGTTTTCTCCTAATTTTAAGACTTGTATCTATCTGCTAGATCTCATTTTTGTGTTGTCTTTGTGTACATGTAACTGAAAAACAAGTACATAAAACCCACTAGCTGAATTGACTTATACTATTTGCCTAGAATATAATAGCACATAAAATGTTATGTTAGTAAGAACCTGATACTCTCTATCTAATGTTAAAGTTTATGCAGACCACTCTTGATGTTCTTCATCTGGGAAATAATCTCATCAAATATTCAACGCATATAATCAATAGAATGACTGAAAATCTTGGAAATGAGAAGTCCAACCTATACTTTGGAGAATTTACCTCTGGAATGAGTCTACAATCATGTATGCATTTAAATATTTTCAAAATAATTGAAAGATAATGCAAATGAACAAAATTTTACTATAACACAAGTAAATGTATTAGCATTATTTATGAGATAAATAATATCATAACAGGAAAGAAGAAAATAAGTTGGGCTTGGTCTCTAAAGAAACAAAGCAAAAGTAGTTCACAAGGGAAGTGTTTTGTAATACCCTGAAGCTGAAGTAATAGAGAAATAATATTTTGATCAGTGGTTCTCAATATGTGGGTCACAACCTCTTTTGGGATCAAGTGATCCTTTGTAGGTGTCACATAAGACCATCAGAAAACACACATTTACATTATGATTCATAACAGCAGCAAAATTACAGTTATAAAGTAGCAATGAAATTAATTTTATGGTTGGGGGTCACCACAACATAAGGGACTGTATTAAAGGGTAACAGCAACAGGAAGGTTGAGAACCACTGTGAATCGTTTTATAAATTGACAAATGAATATTGTACATCCTTATGGAATGTGTCACAATGTTTGTGGCAAGTAATCATGAAATAACTAAATTAAACTTATTGACATATAGTATCAAGCACAACTTCATTTTTACAGTGTAAAATTTAAACTACTTTTTAAAAAGTTAACTTTCAAGTAAACATGCTATTCTCTACAATGCTCATAGTTTTGAATTTTTCATGCCTAAAGTTTGTATTCTTCAACCCCTGTTATATAAAGCCTTTTGTCATCTATCCTCTTGAAACTTCCATGTTACTCTGTGTATTTTTTAAATAAGCATTTTTATACTCCATGTATAAATTAAGCCATGCAAGGATTATCTTTTTCCATCTGGCTTATTTAATTTGACAAAATGTGATGCAGGGTCATTTGTGATATGACAAATGAATAATTTCTTCTTTTTGTAAAGTATATAAGGTGTTCTATTATATTTCTATAGAAAATTTTATTGCAAATACATTTGATAAGGACTTAATATCTGTATTATACAAGAAGTAGGCAACTCATTTCAATGAGAGGAACTATAATATAATAATGAAGAAATTTAATTAAATTCAGAGCTGTTATAAAGATAAAATTGATAGAATTTTATGATTGATAAAATAAGAATCAAGAGACAAATATAATTATATTTTAGTATAATTTTGACATAGATAATAGACTGTATGATGAGATGTATTGATACATAAAATTACCACACAAGGAAAATTGATTGTCTCCATTTTCCTCCAATTTCATATTTAAATCTTTGTAGTTTTATTTGTATAGACTACTATTATTTTAAAACTACTCCCAAAGATAATATCAAATTCAAAAATTGAAACATTTATTCAAATTCTGCTGTCTAGTCTATTATCATTATTATTATTGTTATTATTATTGTTATTGTTATTATGTGCATGATCACACACTTGCTACAGCATTCAAGAAAGCATCAGAGGACAATTTTGTAAAATCAGTTTATTTCTTTTACCTTTATATGGATGTCTGTGACCAAATTCAACTTTACATGCTTGAGTGGCAATAACCTTTATAGGCTGAGCCGTAAAGCCAGCCTCCTGTTACCTTCCTTTTCTTTTCAAAACCATACTTTTACAATCCATTTAGTACAAATGTTTCACATTCCTTTCCTATTTCAATTCCACTTCATGTCATTTATTTTAAATTTCCAGATATCAAAAACCATATCTACCTGCATATTTTCTAGCACTATGTCTAATCAAATCCATATGTAGTGATGAGGAATACATCAAAGTCTTTACTAAACATTAAATTTTATATATATTCTGTCTGTCTGATTCAGCATTAGTTGTAAAATGATTATGTGATGTATTTAGACTAATTATGATAGGCAGTTTTCAGAGAAACTTTCTGTCAAGTTTTTATGGTGTAATACCAACCTATTCTTAAATTCAAAAGTATCACAGGTAATATTATCCGAGTCCAGTGATGTTATTCTTGTGAACTTCTTCACCTCATTTATGGCTCTGTAAGATTAAACCTCACCATTTACCATTACTCCTCAGACATACCTCTGGTGACCTTCCTGCTCAGATTGATAGCCCTGTGCATACAGTGGTAAGATCCACTTGTGTGCATTTGTAACCAATTTTAGAGTATGAGTTTTACATTTTATGTTAGGAAAATTACATAGCAATTACATTTATTTTCTATACCTGGTGATTATAAGTTCTCTCATTTCCTCTTATTGTAGCATTTCTCAGAGCTTACCTGAATAGCTTAGCACTTATAGGTTCTCATTAAATGTTATAGCCAGAAATTGAAGACACGTTCTCCATTTTTATTCTAATAAGTGATATTATAGGAAGATCTTTTGTTCTTTTAGTTTTCATCAATGCTTTTTATTTGTTTCTACTTTCTTTTTTATATTCCACATTTAGTCGATTCCACACGTTGGTACTGTCATTTGGAAAAAAATGATCACATTAAGAATATAGGTGTAAGTGCTATTCTAACGGTATATGGAAGCTACCAAAAATGACCTTTTATGGCCTTAGTTTTTTTATTAACCTCAAGGGATCACTTACTAGCAGGAAATTGAGATGCAGTGGCCTCTAAGACTCTGTATTTTGCAAGATACTATGAAATGACATGCTATTGACTCTAACAGCTCTGTATTTTTAGTCTCTTCTCTTCAGGAATACCAAGACAAGAAGTCAATTTAGTCTCATTTTATCTTTAGAACGAATTTAGTGTTCTTGATAGGTGTCAGATTATAAATCCTTAGAGACAAATAGTTTTGTTTGCCATGAGTGTATTTACAGTACAGACAACTGACCATTCATGGTTTTCCTTCCTCTTACTTTATTCTTTATTTTATCCAAAGACCACAACCCTAGATATATATATATATATATATATATATATATATACATATATATATATATATCAATTCCAAAGCCAAGAAAGACAACCAATTGGTTTCTGAATCAATGAATTGTTAGTTTCCCTATAAAGTTATCAACACACTAAAAGGGGGGGCTGTTGGGGAGAAAAAGATATACCTTAAACTTAAAAAGGGGGGGGGGAAGGGGGGGGGGGGTGGAGGGGGAAGAGGGGGGGAGGGTGGGACTGGAGGAGGGAGTGAGGAGGGGATTGTGATTGAGAAGTAACTTGAAGAAATAAAAAATAAATTATTAAAAAAAATAAAAATAAAAATAAAAAAGAATTCAGAAAAAAGTTATCAACATACACATTCAATTGTGTTTCTGATACACTGTGTAATGTCATACTTTCTCATTTTCTATAGAGTGGATGTAAATACTCAGTATATTTTGTAAATATACTGAGAAATATAATGTCAGAATCTAATCATTTTGTGTTATGTCTTCAATGTCATTATTTGGGCTATTAAAGTAATATTAGCTATTAGACAGAGAGGGAGAGAGACAGATTTATCAGTGGGTATAAAGAAGTTCAGGTGTGCTATAAACAAAGTAAGGCAGAAAGGATTTTTTATAATCATATTAAATGTATTTTAATAATCTCAATATACACTTAAAATTTTAATCTATTTTTTGTACTTAAAAAGTTCTGTTTTCTTTTTTTATTAAATACTTTATTTTTTTTCTTCAAGTTACATCTCAGTCACAAACCCTTCCCTATCCCCCCTTCCTGTCCCACCTTTCCACCCTCTTCCCCCCAACAGCTTCCCCTTTCAGTCCAACAAATGGTTCCTTCTCTTATAACAGTAAATACTATAAGAAACAGCAGAAATAAATATGCCACATTTATGAGAGTTAAATGGCCCAGTATACCTTCCCAGTGTCCAGTTCATACATATTTGGCCCCTGACTTTAACATTCTACTATCTAACCATCTCCATGAGTTTAAAGTTCTATAACTGACTTAGCTTTCATACTAACTTGCAGCACTATTATAACCATCTTCTTAGATCTAGGATGCCCTCTTGATTCCTAAACAACTCAAAAGTTAACTATGAGACTCTAGCTGTCTATTCTTCAACCACCTCAGAGACCTGAGAGGGATAAATATATCTGATTATATAGGAAGTGCAGGGCCTGCAACTTCCAATACTAAGAAATGACAAACCAGTGACTGCCTGGACAGTTCCCATTTTCTCTCCATACATTCTAGCATCAGTCTTCAGCCTTTTGGTCCTGTTTCTCTGACAGACATTTATTGTAGAGCAGGGATTATGAAGGACTTACCTACCCTGTCTTGGCAGAGCTAGGCTGTCGACTTCCCTGCTACCAAAAAAAAAAAAAAGTTCTGTTTTCTAAGATGGATACATTAAAGTTGTCATGATTTAATAATATAGCATTCTATGTATTTCCTTTCTTCTGAAGCATTTGCATGTATTAGCATCTTTAGTACATCATGGTGCAGAAAACTGCAATAGCCTCCTTGTCAAAAACTGAAAAAGAACCTTAGAAATATAGTCTCATATCATCTTTCACAGAAGACTAACCAAGGCTGGGTGGACATAATCTCCACACACAAGAAACTGCTTGGTCACTGATGATGATAGCATGGTACCATTTAAAGAGTGAGTTCAAATTATTATCATAAGGAGTAGTCCTTCTACTTGATGAACAGAACTTGTTATCACACTGAGGAAGGTTGTGTTGCAGTATAGGTGCATGACAATCAAAGCTGTGATCTATATTCCCCAGAATGCTGACTAGAAAATCTAGTTCTTTCCATAGTAGCTCCTTTGATCCACCATCAGTGATGTCACTGCAAATAATTTTATTGACAGTTCATCACATTGAACTTCCTTCCTCTCTTCAGGCAGAGATAAATTTTTTACATTGCCATCTACATCGATAAATTTTCTTCATTTGAAACACTGAACAGAGACTCTACCATGCCCCTTCTTGCACATGAGTCTTAATAAAACTCTCTTATATCTATACTTTCAGTTTTGTAGCCATCCTGATAAAGCAGATCAGGGACTCCTAAATTGTGTAAGCTGGTGGCAGGATAGCCTTCAACAATGAATGCAATGCAACCTCAGAGATATTGAAGATCATTGTCTGTCCTTTGTCCCCAACACTGTAGAAATTGGTTCCCACTACATTTTCACCATTAAAACCAAAATTGGAATGAACATATCTGACCTAAGTTATTTACAACTTTATTAATGTATTTACTTAAATCTTTATTCATCTTCTCATATCTTGGAATACAGAGAAAGTAATTACCATATAGTTAAATTTTAAAACACCACCTATGTGTAGAGAAGGAAGGTCATTTTAGAGTTCTGTCTATTCATCTTTTTTATACTTGCTTCACATTTATTATCAATGTTGACAATAATTAGGGTAGACTTACTGATGATTTCACACCATCTATCAGTCTCATATTTTTTCCATGAAATTATGATATTATATTTTCTTTAATCACAACTCAGTTATAATCTAACATTTATCTCTTTCCGACATGTAATGGTCTTCTTAGAAATTTATTTGCCTTTTCAGATCACATAGTTAATGATATACAAATTTTATTCATATGTTTAATAAATAAAGTCTTGATATATATCATATATCCTCCCAACTTGTTCTGGGTTTACTCTTTGTCATGGTTTTAAGACCGTGGTTGAGGATATATTGTGGAAAGCTGATCTATACTTGATACTACAGAATTTGACTTGTGAGCTGTTCCTATGTAGTGAATTGTCAATTGTTATTTAGTGGCAATATACTAATAATCATACTCTCCATATTATCAAAAGTTCCTATCAGAAAATTAAAAATTAAAAAAAACTTGCATACCCCATTTAAATTATAAATGAATAAATCAAGATATTCTCCCTAGAATTCTTAAGTGTTAGCCTTTGCATCAATTTGCAATAACCTCAGTGAATGTGAACATAGTAACAATTAAATATTTATTAAAAATTGTTCTATACTGCAGACATGGAATTAGTTGTGGAAAATGCAGAAATGAGTAATGCATTTTCGCCTAACTCATAGCAACATGAGACACATTCAATTGCTTTATACATTAGTGAAGAATTCTCATTACTCTTTTTTCCTTACAGTGGATGCTAGCAGAAGTTATACCAGAAATTGGGTGAACAAGCAGGAAAAAATATTTGAAATACTTTTTCTTAGGTTGATTATTCTCCAAATGACAAGCAATAATTATGTAAGTGAATGATATCTTCTGAAACAATTGGCTTTCTCTGATTAAAATACCATGCAGCCAACCTTTTCTCAGCATGTTCACTACTCATTTTTGAGTTCTCCTTTAGTATTGGATAGAAATGCAGCTAACTGCACAAAGTTTAGGGTCAAGAGAAAATCACCCGAAGCTTTATGGGTAATTAGTTTGGGTTATATCAGGCAAGGGATTACTCATTAGTTACTATGCAAACTCTATGTAGTTACTAGACATTCAAATCTCAGCATGGTTTCTAGTTCAGTCCATAATTACCTGTTCACCAGATGATGATCAGTTCCGCAGCCTGGTGAAGAGGAAGTGCTGTCGTTTCACCTTGGAAATGTGGTGACTAGCAGAGCAAATGGACAAAGCAAAGCTTCGCTATTTCCAGAAAGAAAGACTTCTTTGGAAATTTTCAATACAGTGAGAGAGCCATTTGAGATTTGTGGGTATAGAGTCTTCTGCGTGTCATTTGACGAAGTTTGGATGAGGTACAGCACTAAAGTATCAACTCTGGCAGTTCATTACAGATTAATTTTTCAGATGTTGAAAGCTTTATAAAAGGAACACAGAGGAAAAATCTAAGTTTCTCAGGAATATTACATTTTAAAATGCATTAAGATAACTTCTTCGGTTAATGGGTAAAGAAGAGTAGCCACCTGTCCCAGTTAATAAACACATGTTGATGAAATGGAAAAAAAAAAAGATTCTAGCCTAGCAAATGTCTCTTCCTTCATAGTGTTATTCAGAAACAATCTCATATAACTCTGCTCCGAACAGTAATAATGGCCAATGGACTTACTACATGTTTTGGTATAATGTCCATGTCTTTAAACCCCTAATAAAAAGTAATAATAAATATTTACAGAGATTTCTCACTCTACCTGAAGATCCATTTCCCAGTATATAATTCTCATATAAGTGTGTGTGATTATTCTAATATCCTGTATGCACTAGTTTATCAGCTATTTCAGATAACTTTGTAAAACAGGAAGTCTTGAAAATGTCAAGTTTTGACCTCTCGCTACCAACCGACATAAACTGTTTAGGATAATTAAGAAACGGTTTCACATTCTTTAGCAACTCAACTTTAAAATTACTATATACATTCTCAAGTTGTAGCTTGATTTTTAAATGAAATTTTTTTTTAGTTAAATAATGATCTCTTTATAAGAGATGGTAAAAATTCTGAAAGAACTTTAAAATCCACCAATAATCCTGGATTTACGGAATGCAATCCAGTGCTAGTGATATCTTTTTTATATAGCTAAAGGTGTTTGCTATCAAGTCCAGTGACCTGGCTTTGATCCCCTGAACTCACTTGGCAAAAGGAGAAAATTCCCACCACTTGTTCTAATAAATAAGTAAAAAGTATGCCCTATATAATACAAAATATCTTTATATTGGCAGAAAGATAATCCTTAGCTTCAACTTAGACTAAAAATAATTATTTTTAGCAAGTAAATGCAATAAAATGATATTAATAAAATTCAAATATGATTTGCTTTATAATATTTGTTTAAGATACAAGTATGCAGTGTTTAAAGCATGAATCACAGGATACCCAAAACCAAAAAGTTTCTTTTTTTTTAATGTGGTAGACATAAATTATTCTTAGAAGAAAAAGATGTTCCCCTAACAAACACACACTCATATAATATACCTATGGAATCAGAACAGAATGATAGTATTAATCTGAAGTAATCCAAATAATGATTTCATAGTTGAACCAATATGGGCAAAGCCTAATAGTGAAGTTAACACACTTTATCATCTAGCTGGATAGTTCTCTATAATATATATCATGTTAACATTGAATCCTGCTGTACATTTAAAACCATGTGGCCTATAGTCTCGCTTTCGAGTTTCGTTAAATTAAGAAACCTCAAGAGACCTGCAGAATATGGCATTCAAAGATGTTTTCTAAATTTAGATTTTTTTTTTATATCAAGACATGTCAACTCCTGACAGCACCCCCTATTCTACTCCAAGTAGAAGATGAGCATCGAAGAATCTCCAGTGGGAGATGATTGAATTAGTCGCAAGCCTATCTCTTGGCAGGAAAAAACCCCTTGCTCAAACTGTAGACAGAATGTTGTCCAAAAAGGACAAAACTTGGAAGACAGGGTAGGCAAGTCCTTCATAATTCCTGCACTACAATCAATGTCTGTCAGAGAAACGGGGCCAACAGACTGAAGATCGATGCTGTAATGTATGGAGAGAAAATGGGAACTCTCCAGGCAGCCACTGGTATGTCATTTCTTAGTTTTGGAAGCTGCAGGCCCTGCACTTCCTTTATAATCAGATATATTTATCCCTTTCAGGTCTCTGAGGTGGTTGAAAAATAGATAGCTAGAGTCCCATAGTTAAATTTTGAGTTGTTTAGGAAACAAGAGGGTGTTCTGGATCTAAGAAGATGTTTTTAAAATTGTGATGCAAGTTAGTATGAGGACTGAGTTAGATACAGAACTTCAAACTCATGGAGATGGTTAGATAGTAGAACGTTAAAGTCAGGTGCCAAATACATATGGACTGAACATTGGGAATGTATGTTAAGCCATATAACTCTCATAATTGTGGCCTAATTGCCTCTGTTGTTTTATATTGTATTTATTATCATAAGAGAAAGAGCAATTTGTTGGACTGAAAGGGGGAGCTTTTGGGGAGAAAAAGATATACCTTAAACTTTAAAAAAAAAAAAGGAAGGGGATGGGTGGGTTGAGGTGGAAGAGGGTGGGAGGAGGGAAGTGGAAGAGGGAGTAGGGAGGGGATTGTGATTGAGATGTAACTTGAAGAAATAAAAAATAAAGAGGAAAAAAAGAAAAGAAATTCCTTGAAGACTAGTGAAGCACACCTTTAGGAGTTTATGGTCTGATAATGAATAGGATAGACCTATGATGGGCTTTGATACGATTAAATTCCTGATAGCAGAGGATAGGATGTAGGCTGAACTGGAAAAATTGTATCACTCAGGATCTGATGCTAACTATATCTTCATCTATTTATAGGTGCTTCTTTTCTCTGATTCCTGTCCACAAGGAAATGTGGAACTCTCATTACATGCTTGCACCTCAATGCTCCTCTGTTTGAGCAAATGGTGCCAAGAAATTATTGACTGAATCCACTGGAACTGTGAGCCAAATAAATGATCCTTCCTGTATGCTGTTTCCAACTGTTGTCTTGCCATAGCAAGCAGTACAGTAAAGCTTAGGTTCACATCTGAAATCCTGAAACGATGTTAAAGGTACCATTGTGAACTCCTATCTGGCTCCACATACTTTTAGAAAACCAAGAACATCCTTCATCTTTCCTGCCAAGTCTGTTACAACTATGTTTCAACCTTCCATGTCTTCTCTAAATGTACCTCCTTTACCACTATATTGCCGATTAATGATGAAACCCAGCTTCAGAGACATATTAAGAATGATTCCTGTATAGATTTTTCGCTTTAAAATAAATGTGTAATCACAGCAGGGCTATTTGTCAGTGATCCATCCAAACAGAAGCAAAACATAATGATGTCTGTAAGACAAAGCGCTGCTTGTAAGAGTCTCTGTAATAAGACTGGTGGCTAAATGCAGTGCATGGCTAAATAAATAAACAAAGGGATTTCTGACAGTAAAGCTGATTCCATTCAAATAGGGAATTGATGTGCTCAATGCCAATAAATTAATACACTTGGAATTTAGTAAACATCTCACATGATTAAAAATAAATAAGTTAAATAAGATTTTAGCCAGAACAACAGTAAAATGTACAGGTTTAGTGTAATATTATCAGTAGTTTATATGTTTTTATACTAAAAATGATATATTTAAGTAAATTATCTTCCATTTTTTGTTTAGTTTAGTAAAGATGCACATAAAGGCAAAGTTAAGTTTGACCAAGGGCATACATTTTATTATTTTGGGTGAATAGATCTAATTTCAACAAGTTATTAAAAATCAGGTTGATGTGAGGCAAGTTAGTATGAAAGCTGAGTTAGATATAGAACTTTAAACTCATGGAGATGGTTAGATAGTAGAATGTTAAAGTCAGGTGCCAAATACATATGGACTGGACATTGGGAATGTATGCTAAGCCATATAACTCACATAATTGTGGCCTATTTATTTCTGTTGTTTTGTATTGTATTTATAGTTATAAGAAAAAGAACCATTTGTTGGACTGAAAGGGAGAGCTGTTGGGGGGAAAAAGAAATACCTTGAACTGAAAAAAAAAAAAAAAAAGGGGAAGGGGAGGGGGGGGTTGAGGGGGAGGAGGGTGGAAGGGTGGGACTGGAGGGGGGAGTAGGGAGGGGATTGTGATTGAGATGTAACTTGAAGAAATAAAAAATAAATTATTAAAAAAAAATCAGGTTGAACAAATTATCTCTATGTACTTAAGAATATAGTTTACAAAATTTTATCGCATATTCAAAATTACTATAAACTCAGAGCACATATGTTCTGATACATATAGTGATGGATAAGAGAATAAACAGAGTAATTTATGTATATTTGATATTTAGTAAATACCTTTATAACATTTCTTATCTCTTTTTATGAAAAATTTCATATATTAAAACAGTTTGGCCAAATTTTTCCATTAAAAACGCCAAAACACAGAGCTGTGTAATTGTCTCAGATGACAGAAGAGAAATGTTAAATAGTGGTTAGTGCTTCTTGCTGATGTCACCAGTAAAGCTCTCAGGAAACAAACTCAGGATTTTAGAATTCCATCAACCACTTTCTGATACAGATTGCTAGATTATTCTATTCATTGGATAATGTGTTAATTGCATTGTGTAATTACACTATGTGAGACTGATTATTTGGTGAACTATAATAAATCTAAATGAAAACAACCTAATAGTAAATCCAAACAAAAACTTTTAGCCAAGTACCTTTCAATTAAAATAATCTGTTCCACAATCCAGTGTTCATTTGAATACTCTCCTCACCATGAGACTCCAAATAGCCTGATAGCTACTCTATGAAGAAATGGATTCACTGTTTCCATTTATTTCTTGAACTGAAATCCTATATTTTCAGACAGGATAAAAGGCTGTCAGAACTCATGTCTTAAACGTCACTAACAAATAACACAGATAATTAGTGGATACCACACCACATGTACCTCAAACCATTAAATTAAAAAAAAAATCTATGAGAGAAATTGAAGACTGTCTAGCCAGTTTTCTGTCATTTCTTAGATTTGGAAGCTGGCTCTGCACCTCCTGTATAATCAGATATGTTTATCCTTCTCAGGTCTGATGTGGTTGAAGACTAGATAGTTATAGTCTCACAGTTAAATTATAACTTGCTTAGAAAGTAAAAGGATGTTCTAGGTCCCAAGAAGATGTTTTTAAGTTGGTAATGCAAGTTAGGATGGAAACTGAGATAGGTATAGAACTTTAAAGTCATGGAGATAGATAATAAAATATTAATATTAGTTGCCAAATATGCATGGACTTGACATTAGAAAGTATGTCATACCTTATAATTTTCATAATTGTGGCCTAATTATTTAAAAAATGAATTATGAGTGCTGGGAGAAGGAGGAGATGGTGGGAGGGTGGGACCAGGAGGGGTGGAGGGAGGTGACTGTGATGGAGATGTAACTTGATGTAACAAACAAAAATTAAAGAAAAAATTACCTTCCCCCAAAATCACATTTATAAACTGCATTGGGATCATAACATTAGATGCATGGGTAATTATATATGTCCACATATTTTTAAATAAATTTATATTGAGATACAAAAAACAAATGACATGTTTCAAAGTTAATACAAGAAAATATCACACTGCATTTTAGAAATGTATAATTAAATGCTAAACCTACAAATAATACCCTCTAGTGGGTTTAGCATTATGTTGTAAGAACAACTACAAAACAGCTAAATCATTTTTTCTCTTATTTGATTTTTGTCCTATAAGTGTACCCCTCCCTATATGTACACTACCTCTAATATAGCCAAGACTTCCCTCTTGTGGCTGGTTGATGTCAGTATATACTTTATATTTCAAGTGAACATTTTCTTAATTTGTCTCAGCAAAGAAAGTCTAAGAAGTAAAAGTGAACAGCTTCTGGTGTGAAATCAAGCACAGGTAGTATCTAAATTGAGTAACCTTAAAGTGTCTGACAGACTTGAGATTTGCCATATTTTAGATTGTGTTTTCCAGTTAAATTCCTCATATTCTTCCTGACTCTGCATTTAAGATCACTGACTCCTGACATAGTCATATATTGGGTCTGCCTGGCTTACATTTCTACAGATGGTCCTCATGAGAAGGAATTTAATAGCATCTCAGGTTAAATATTTCTTTATCCTTTAGGCCATTTTTTTCAACCCCACAATAAATGGGAAAGCATTACGTTTTACAGTATGCTCACTTTAAAAGTACTTCAATGAGACCAATCCTGCTTTCTAGACATTTAGGATTGTGTACAGAATTAACAAATGAATGTGGAACTTTAACCTTAACTCATGATTCACTTTGAGTTAAAACAAAAATCTCACTTATGAACAGCAAACAGTAAAAACTAGAAAAGTGAAAGTTAGCAGAGAGCAGTTTACAGTTTCTATTAGACACCTTTACTCTCAACATAACAGGACTCAGAAGATCCTGTGCTTGAATCACTAACTCATGTTTCTTCATGTTTTACAAATAGTAACAACAACTTTCATTACAAATTATCTTTCTCCTAACAAGGATGAAGTACTTTTCTCACTTTTTACATTTTTTTAATCAGACAAAATTTACAAATAAAATTATATGCAGCTAAAATGGGCAAATTGATATTTTGCTATAGGTATACATTGTAAATTAATCGCCATAGTTAAAGATATTAACATATTTATTGTGACGAACATGTTTTCTTGTGTTTTTAATCTCAGTACTCAAGTGGCCAAGACCGAAATATTTGAGTACAAGGCCAGCTTGAGCTACATAATGAGTTCTAGGCTAGGCTAATCTAGAGAGTGAGATCCTGTCTCAAAAACAAAAATCTATTGTCTTTATAGTTAGCATTTTCTCTACGTGTATGTGGATTATAAGAAACATAAATAAATAAAATTTTAAGATCTCAAAAATAGATGGGAAGTAGTTATTTTAACAATGTCCCTGCATAAGCCCCAACTGAGAATGTTACACTTCTTATATTATATATTTTGGCCTTGTCATTATGGTTTGCTAACAACTAGTAATATTAACTTTTTAAAATTTTTTAAATGATTTGATCAAAATAGTAAGCAAAAGATTATGGTTAAATTGGGAAAATAAACTCCATGAATTATTTACCAGAAAGGAAAGATGCTAAAGATATACCCACTTCTTAGCAATAGGTTGTTTTTTTTTTCATGTTCTAGGTAAAGTAACACTTGGATGGTGTGAACCAGTATCTTTGACTATAACAAAAATTAAACCAAGTCCAACAAAATTTTATTTCTTATGATAAGAGCATGTTGTGTAATTTTTTTTTTCCTGGAGCAATATGAACCAGCATCTATCCACTCCAGATAAGACAACAATGACAGATCAAGTAAACAATTCTATCAAATTTTAGCATAGTAAATGAGTGAGTTTATCAAATATGATTATGGGTGAGAGGTTACCTACAGGAACATGGATGACTAAAAAGCAGCTACATCCCTAAAGTGCTTATACCAGCATGAGTGACAAATCTTTAAAGCCTCATCCCTGCAGCTGCCTACATAACTTGCAGACAGATTGGTAGGGGGAGTCTTTTCTCCCCAGAAGTATTGCTTATATGACTTCAAGGATGAGCTTTGTGAATTCTGTAATTTTCAGAAACTTTGGACACTTGTGAGATTGCTTTCTATTGTTTGATAGAACACTGACTAAATGTAACTAGGAAGGAAAGAGTTTGTTTGGCCTACATATCCTGATCACACTCCATCAGGGCATACAACTGGAGACAGGAAGTAATGCAGAGGCCACGAAGGAATACCGCATACTGGTTTGATCCCTATGCCTTCCTCAGTTTACTTTCTTACACTACCAGAACAACCTGTCTAAGGGTGTCACCACTCCAATGGGGTGGGCTCCTCCATATCAACCATTAAGTAAGAAAATCCCCCCCAAAACTTGCCTGCATGCAGTCTGGAGACATTTTCTCGGCTCAGATTTCCATTCCCAGATAACTGAAGCTTTATCAAGTTTATCCAAAAGTAACCAGGCACATAGTAAATTGCAGAGCATAATTGCCATAATTTTGAGAACTCTTCCAATTAAAAATTTCACAAGAACTTGAATATATTCAATAATGGTTCAATATAAAAATGATATTATTCTTCTGAGAATGAATGTGTCCAAAAGAAATTAGGATGTTTCAAGAAAATGCTTTATTTTTACCCAAGAATTGTGCAAGATCATCATTGATTGTTCTGAAGTGTACTTTCTTTGCAGCAATCTATTTTCACTGATCCATAATTAAAGCCTCTCCAGGCATGACTAAATATGTAAGAGAGATTGAAAGTTGCCATTATTTAAAATGTTATTTACTTCTGCATTTTAATGAATAGGAAGTGATCTGTAAAACATTTTCTTAGTAAGCCTGACAGAGAATTGAGACTGACAGTGAATATCAAGATTCCCCTTACTTTGTTAGAGCAAATGTACCTTAGAGATTTTGGTCTAAGAGCTAAGCATGTTTACAGAATTTCAAATTATTTGAGTTACCTTTAATTCCACTAGAAATAAAGCATGAGACAGTAAAACCTGATATATCTGAGAAATGCCATCATTTTTAAATCAGTGTCTTAGAGAATCTTTCAGAGTAATAACCAGGGCTGCCAAATGCTGCCAATCCAATGGACCATATTAGATTTATACGGTGATGTATGCTCTTGTTAAAAGCAGGACTATATTACCAAATTATACACTAGACCTGAATACTGAAGACAATTCTGGCCACATTTTTGTCATAAGTGATGGATTCATGAGGTGTCTATTCCTTTCAGTTGTCATAAAGTTCCAAATGCATCTTACTAAAATGTTTAGCTAAAACAAAAGACAGACCAACAAGATGCTTTCACAGGATAAATTGTATCTACAAGGGGAAAAATAGATATAAGACCAAGAAATGTTTGAGTCCTTATTATTACAAAGGTGATAAATTAGTGATTGCAAGTTAAATAACTCTATCGTGAGGAAATAGCTATTGTGCATTGTGTTTTCTTTTGTTGTAATAGTAACGATGCTTTAAGATTTCAATATATTTGCTTTCAGTTAAATTTTCATCGTATATTTTTCTACAAGTAAGGGTTTTGGTAACTAAACCTACAGATAAGGAAATATTAACTCTATTTTTCACACAATGACTTAGTCAACTTTCTAAAAAAAAAGCAATAGAAATAGTTTTGAAAACGAATAAAAATGGAAAATTATAATATGTAAACTAAGAAAATAAACAGTGAATACAAAATAAAATTAATAGAATATACAAAACTTGTTGAATGTTAATTTGTTATTCATAAACTCCTTAAGCTAAGTTCTATTAACTTCATTTAATACGAATGCAGTTCTTTTGTTGCTATAGCCTTACATATTACAAGAGACTACAGAATTAAAATTCCAGAATTATAGATTTTTAGTAGATGTAGCTATGAAACTGTTTATGGGCAACTATATAACTTCTTTAAAAAATCTACTGTAACACTGAATCCTAAAGTAGTTGCACATAAAATACCTTCATCCAAATTAAAAACTCATTAAAAAGAAAATGAAATTTTCAAAAGATTGATGTGGAAGGACTGTGGTGTGGAACAAATTTGTTCTGGCTTTTTCCAAATAGGTAAATAATTATCATTAGGAATCAACCAAAGGGGAACAAAGATGGTCTTAAATGTTTCACATTTTATTTCTCATACTAGTGAGGTACCCTGTACTGGAAATGTTCAGATCCTAAAAACATAGAAAAGACACTTCACAGTTTACATTTCTGAATCCAGAATCCCATTACTACTACAGAGATTGGGACCATCAAGTTAGGAACAATAAGTTCCTACCTCAGTAGACAGCTGAGCATTCAATGAGAGGAAACATAAAAGTCACTTAGCATAGTAGACTTTTCCTAAGTAGTATAATGTAATATTAATAAATTTTAACTGTTATCTTTTTAGCTTCAGATAAATACTCATCTACTTTTAGGCATTTAAAAATGAGGCACCGTGCTTTAGAAAAGGAAATGTCATTTAAAGTATAAAGAAAAATTAAGGAAAACCCACCTTTGTGGAGACACTTACTGATCTTAAATGAAATTCCAAGTCATTTTATGTGGCCTAGTGTGTGCTAAGCCAGATACTGTAGAAAAAGAGCAAGCAGACACATTCTCAACAAATGCCTAAGGAGACTTTACCTGAGCTTCCCAGACACTGTCCAAATGATTCACTACTCAACATATATATACTCTAGATTTGGATTAGACTTCCTTCAGTAATTCAAAATTATTTAGCTCTCAGTTTTGCACCAGTGGCTAATATATTGTTTACTTCATATGTTCCACCACTAAAGAATAACTTTGTGTCCAGTAATAACTCTCAAGTTTTAGTATAGAAAATTCTAGAAATAATTCTTAATATTAGTATAAAAATATTCATCTGAAAACTTATTTGCCTAGTAAAAACAGGCCCATTTTAATTATGATACTTTTCATTGCAATGGCTGGAAAAATTTGATAGAGACCATGGAAATCTAAATCCCTCAAGTTGTCCTTTGGTGCCCCCACTGCTAGCTTTATATTATTTCTTGAGAGGCAGTACTTTATTTATTTTTTATAATGTTATTCACTACCTCAAGCCACATCTCCATCACAGTGTCCTCCTCCATCCCTCCCAGTCCTACCCTCCCTACCTCCCATCCTACTCCTCCAGAGTGAGGTGTCCCCACACATCACTCCCCCACCCCAGTTCAACAGTCACATGTAGGCCAAGAGCCTCCTCATATACTGGGGGCCTACATGGCAACACCACTAGGACAAAGTGTCTCATCAACAGGCAACAAAGTCTATGTTCCTGTTCCTTTTGGTGTGTTGGTTGTAGAATAGTTATCCTGTACTATATAGCTAAAATCCAATTATAAGTGAATAGATACCATGTGCATCTTGATTTTAGCCATTTAGTACAGGATAACTATCCTACAACCAACAGACTGAAAAGAACTGAAACATGGGCTTTGTTACCTTTCAGTGGCACACTTTGTCGTAGTGGTGTGCCATGTAGCTCATTCAAGATGAGCTTTTCTAGTTCCATACATTTGGCTGCAAATTGCATGATTTCACTGTTTCTGATGGCTGAGTAGTATTCCATTGTGTAGCTGTACCACAGTTTTGTTTTGTTTGTTTGTTTTTTTTTTTTTTTAGTCATTCCTTGGTTGAGGGACATCTGGGTTGTTTCCAGTTTCTAGCTATTACAAATAAGGCTGCTATGAACATAGATGAGGAAATGTCCTTGTGGTCTGGTGAGGAATCATTTGGATGCATACCCAGAAGTGGTATGGCTGGGTCTTGAGGTAGAGCTAATCCAAGTTTTCTAAAATGTGTATGTGTATGTGTGTGTTAGTGTGTATGATGTATGTGTGTGAACATGTACATAGAGTTGTGCATGCACATACATTTGAGTGTAGAGACAGAGTTCACTGATATTTTACTTCATCAGTCATTTACCATCAAATGTATAAATTATTTCTCTTTTGATAGTATTATATAATTACATAATTTCCCCTTATCTTTTCTCCCTCTAAACATTCACATGCAGCTCTTCTTGTTCTCTTTCAAACTTCTTTTTTTAATCAGTAGTTGTTACATGTGTGTGTGTATGTGTGTGTACATGTGTACCCACTTTGTAAAAACACAACCATCAAAGTGTAGAGTTGTGGAGCCCAGTTACAATTGATATATCTATGACATAACTCCTAAACCTAAGGCTCGGGGATCATTAATGAAGAGAGAGCAGAAAAAATTCTAATTACCAAAGGATTTGAGTTTACTGTAAGATTATTTCTCATAGTAATGTCAAAAGCTACAGGCAAAAAGTCTTATCATCATGACTGCCAAAACATGAGCTAAACAAGGATGCCACCAATAGACATGCTTATATGAACAAAAGAAAGCTCCATCTTATTTATTTTTTCATATGAGGTTTTTCACTGATACTATAGCTCATTGAGTTGTGTAGATGGACTGACTAACAAGCCCTAGGGACCCAGTTTCCCAGCAATGGGACTTCTGGTACATGCGACTTTACTGGCATTTACATAGATGATGGGGATCTGAAATTAGGGTCTCATGTTTTCACAGCAGCACTATTCCTATCGGGCTAGGCAGGCCATCCTGATACCTCTTTCTAATTCTTTTAAGACATGGAAAAGTATCATTCTTATATTTTATCACCCAATTTTTATTTTTAATGGTGTTAGTATAGTTTCGTTACTTTTATGCTGAACGTTACTAATCTTTGAGTCCTCCACTACCCCTAAAGTTGTGCATTGCCTTCACTAGATACTCCATAAACATTTACACAATAGTGAAATCAAAAAGTCCTTGCTTATTGCAGCCTAACAGTAAAAGAAGTAAAGCAAGAACTACAGCAAATATTAATAATTTTAAAGTAATTCTAGTTTTACACATCCTCACAATACATTTTAAGCTCAAATAATGTGGCTTCAAAAAATGACTAGTTTTACAATTCCATCAAATTTCTTTGTTATGTGATTGCTAAATTGCAACTCTGTAGCCAATGTCCTATGTTTCAATCTTGCTTTTTAATAAAGCTTTATAAAATGTGTGGATTGTGGATAATAAAAGGGCATTATAAAAATCATAGAGCTAACATATGGAGTGGCCTAATGGCACAATGCCATGGAGACCACACTCGTGGTGACAAAATCCCCATGTAATACTAATAACATTAATCATGGTTCCTTTTTGAAGATCATTGAGAATTTCTAAAATATATGTGCTGTGTAAAGATTGTTGACATAGAAGATTATGGCAACCAGTGAAAAAAAGATAATGCATAATTCTTCAGAATTCTATCATGACCAACTGTTTAGAAATCTATTTACCCCAAACAAACTGTCCAGTTTTGACATCTGAAAAATTAGTTGGCTACTTATAATTTCTAAAGAGAATGTCTGTAATTGTGAAGGTGATTCTCTGATAACCTATAGACATTTGATGACTGTAGCTGAGCCAAAGATAAAGACAGCATGTTAGGATAGAGTGATGTTTATAAATAGATAAGTTTTCTCCAAACTATTTATTTTGTTTCTTGTTTTCACCACTTCTCCTGTGCTTTTTCTGTTTTTAATTCACATTCCTTATATAGTTTAGTACATATTCATGTCATGTAACATTTACTAAAGTGAGTTGCATGAAACAGCTTTAGAATATATGCTGCAATGAAATGAGAAAATTATCCTACTAGCTTGGAATATATTACATAATCCATTGTTCTCCTTTAAATACCATATACATTAATACATAATGCATATTTAAATATAGATCAGTATATTAAACTATTTAGCCAATTAGATGATTGTTTTATAAATGAACATGTCCATTTATTTATGGTGAGAAAAAAAGTTGCAACAAATTTTGCAGAAGAAGTTGGTAAATACTTTAAACACTACAAGAGTGATAAAATACCACTTATTAACCAACTGACCAACAAAATACTAAACTGCCTTCTTTTTTTGGGTCCACAGTCTTTTTATTTTATATTCCTTATTTACATCTACTTGACTTAAAAATCCTTTCCAACATGTGCATAAAATCACACTAATGAGATGTTTAACTTCAGGTTAGACAAAATCATATGTCAAAAAGTCATAATTCTTGATGCAAATTATATATTTTAATATTAGTAAAATACCACGATAAATTTTTAACTGCCTTATGTCAATCAACAATCACAATTAGTCTAAAAGATACATGTCAAGTTTGAAAATGAGAAAGTATATTTTTTAAGTTAAGAATTTGATGACATTTCATTTTTAAGTATTACTACGAACAGTACCTTTAAGAAACGTTACCCTTAGTTGTCATATAAATTCTAGAGTTACAAGAAACAGGGTGGTGATGGTGCACACCCTTAGTCACATCATTGGGGAAG
>CAJQZJ010032693.1:1590158-1636585 GCA_907164525.1 Lophiomys imhausi | reverse complement strand
CTTCCTATATAATCAGATATATTTATCCCTCTCAGGTCTCTGAGGTGGTGGAAGAATAGATAGCTAGAGTCTCACAGCTAAATTTTGAGTTGTTTAGGAATCAAGAGGGTATTCTGGATCTAAGAAGATATTTTTAATTTTATGAGGCAAGTTAGTATGAAAGCTGAGTTAGATATAGAACTTTAAATTCATGGAGATGGTTAGATAGTAGAATGATAAAGTCAGGTGCCAAATACATATGGACTGGACATTGGGAATGTAGGCTAAGCCATATAACTCTTATAATTGTGGCCTATTTATTTCTGTTGTTTTGTATTGTATTTATAGTTATAAGAAAAAGAACCATTTTTTGGACTGAAAGGGAGAGCTGTTGGGGGGAAAAAAGAAATACCTTAATAAAAAAAAAAAAAAAAAAAGGAGAAGAGAAGAAGATGGGGGGGGTGAGGGGGAGGAGGGGGGAGGGGTGGGACTGGAGGGGCGAGTAGGGAGGGGATTGTGATTGAGATGTAACTTGAAGAAATAAAAAATAAATTATTAAAAAAAAGAATTTGATGAAACTAGAACTATGAAGACTTAACATTATTAAAACCATGAGTCAGTTCTTCTATTAACTGTGCACTTTGATCTCAATGCAGTTATACATATCTATATGTTTTTTTCCTTTATTTTTTATTTCTTCAAGTTACATTTCAATTGCAGTCCCCTCCCTATTCCCCCTCCAGTCCCACCCTCCCACCCTCAACCCCACATCCTCTTCCCTTTTTTTTTCTTTTAAGTTGAAGGTATATCTTATTTCCCCCTACAGTTTCCCCTTTCAGTCCAACAAATGGATCTTTCTCTTATAATAATAAATACAATACAGTACAACAGAGGTAATTAGGCCACAGTTATGAGGGTTATTTGGCTTAACGTACATTCCCAATGACCAGTCCATATGTATTTGGTACCTGACTTTAACATTCTACTATCTAACAATCTCCATGAGTTTAAAGTTCTATATCTGACTCAACATTCATACTAACTTGCAACACAATTTTAAAAGTATCTTCTAAGATCTATAACACTCTCTTGACTCCTAAACAACTCAAAATTTAATTATGAGATTCTAGCTATCTGTTCTTCAATCACCTCAGAGACCTGAGAGGGATAAATATATCTGATTTTATAGGAAGTACAGGGTCTGCAGCTTCCAAAACTAAGAAATGGCATACCAGTGGCTGCCTGGGCAGTTCCCATTTTCTCTCCATACATAACAGCATCGATCTTCAGTCATTTGACCCCGCTTCTCTGACAGACATTGATTGTAGAGCAGGGGTTATGAAGGACTTACCTACCCTGTCTTGGCAGAGCTAGGCTGTCGACTTACCTGCTTCCAGGTTTTGTCCTTTTTGGACAGCATTCTGTCTACAGTTGGAGCAAGGGGCTTTTCCTACCAAGAGATAGGCTTGCGACTAATTCAGTCATCTCCCACTGGAGATTCTTCGATGCTCATCTTCTACTTGGAGGAGAATAGGGGGTGCTGTCAGGAGTTGATATGTCTTGATATAAAAAAATCTAAAGTTACGAAAACATCTTTGAATGCCATATTCTGCAGATCTCTTGAGGTTTTTGAAGAGGCCCTATCTATCTCTTATATTAGGGTAAGCAGATGTTGCTTGTCTATTAGCAGGTTTATTTTTGATTAGCTTAGCAAGTAACTGTAATAGGCTGTCATAGTACCTAACAGAATGACCGGCTTGCATACCCATTAGTTTGCATTTCTTAATTATCCTAAACAGTTTATGAGAGTTAGTAGTAAAAGGCCAAAACATCACATTTCATTTTTTTTCTTTACCTCCTAACCCTTCCATCCCATTTCTCTGGGGTGTCCTTATATAACAGTCCCTCATCACATGATAATCTCGCTAGATGCAGAAAAAGCATTTGACAAAATCCAACACCCCTTCATGCTAAAAGTTCTGGAGAGAACGGGCATACAAGAGCCGTACCTAGAAATAATAAAGGCAATATACAGCAGGCGAGTGGCCAACATCAAAATAAATGGAGAGAAACTTAAAGCATTTCCTCTAAACTCAGGGACAAGACAAGGATGTCCACTTTCACCATATTTCTTCAATACAATACTTGAAATTCTTGCTAGAGCAACAAGACAACTAAAAGACATCAAGGGGATACACATCAGAAACGAAGAAGTCAAATTATCCCTATTTGCAGATGATATGATAGTATACATAAGCGACCTCAAAAATTCCACCAGAACACTTACATCTGATAAACACCTTCAGCAAAGTGGCTGTATACAAAATTAATTCAAAAAAATCAGAAGCCCTTCTTTATACAACAAACAAATGGGCTGAGAAAGAAATAAGGGAAACAACCCCCTTCACAATAGCCACAAACAATATAACATACCTGGGGGTAACTCTAACCAAGCAAGTAAAGGACCTGTACAACAAGAACTTCAAACCCTTGAAGAAAGAAATGGAAGAGGCCTTTAGAAGATGGAAAGATCTCCCATGCTCATGGATAGGTAGGATCAACATAATAAAAATGGCCATCCTACCAAAAGCAATATATAGATTCAATGCAATTCCTATCAAAACACCAACAAATTTTTATAGACTTGGAAAGAGCTAGTCTCAATTTCACATGGAACAACAAAAAGCCCAGAATAGCTAAATGAATCCTGTACAATAAAAAAAAAAACATCTGGAGGTATCACCATCCCAGATTTCAAGCTGTACTACAGAGCAATAGTTGTAAAACCAGCATGGTATTGGCATAGAAACAGACCAGTAGATCAATGGAATCAAATTGAAGATCCAGAAATAGACCCACACACTTATGGCCACCTAATTTTTGACAAAGAAGCCAAAACGGCACAATGGAAGAAGGACAGCATCTTCAACAAATGGTGCTGGTCCAACTGGATGTCCACTTGTAAAAGAATGAAATTGGACTCATACTTATCACCTTGTTCAAAACTTAAGTCCAAGAGGATCAAAGACCTTAACATAAGGCCGGTCACACTAAATCTACTAGAAGAAAAAGTGGGAGAAACCCTCGAACTAATTGGCACAGGCGACAACTTCCTGAACAGAACACCAACAGCTCAGGACCTGAGATCAACAATCAATAAATGGGACCTCATGAAACTGAAAAGCTTCTGTAAAGCAAAGGACACTGTCATTCGAACAAAACGGCAGCCTACAGACTGGGAGAAAATCTTCACCGACCCCACATCTTACAGAGAGCTAATATCCAAAATCTACAAAAAACTCAAGAAATTAAATGCCAAGAAACCAAATAATCCAATCAAAAAATGGGGGACAGAGCTAAATAGAGAATTCACAAAGGAGGAATCCCTAATGGCTGAGAGACACCTGAAGAAATGCTCAACATCCTTAATCATCAGAGAAATGCAACTCAAGACGACTCTGAGATTCCATCTCACACCTGTCAGAATGGCTAGGATCAAAAACTCAAATGACAGCACATGCTGGCGAGGGTGTCGAGAAAGGGGTACCCTACTCCATTGCTGGTGGGAGTGCAGGCTTGTGCAACCACTTTAGAGGTCAGTCTGGTGATATCTTAGAAAACTTGGAATAGCTCTGCCTCAGGACCCAACCATACCACTTCTGGGTATACACCCAAATGCCTCTTCACGGAATCATCAGGAAGTTTCCTCATCTATGTTTATAGCAGCCTTATTTGTAATAGCTAGAAACTGGAAACAACCCAGATGTCCCTCAACTGAAGAATGGGTTAAAAAACTGTGGTACATCTACACAATGGAATATTATTCAGCTATCAGGAACAATGAAATTATGCAATTTGCAGCCAAATGGATGGAACTAGAAAAGCTCATCCTGAGTGAACTAACCCAGACTCAGAAGGACACATATGGCATCTATTCACTTATAGTAGGATTTTAGCTATATAGTAGAAGGTATCAATACTACAACTAACAAACCAAAGGGAACTTGGACATAGACTTCTTATTTTTAATTTTTAATTTTTATTTATTTTTTATATATTAGTTATATTTTTTCTATTTTTTAGTCTTTTCTATCTATTGTATGCTTATTGATTTGTTTGTTTAGTAGTTCTCTATATGTTTTTTAAGCTTAAGGAAAAACAATGGTTGGAAAAGATAATAATTAATTTATTTTCTTCAATTTGTATTATTTTTTAAGATTATAATAAAATTACATTATTCTAGTTCTTCGTTTCTAAGTTCTTCTTTTACCATTACCAATACCCCCTTCTCTCTTTCATTATCATTCCCTTTTTTCTTTAATTCTGGCTACATCACATTTAAAAACATAAAGCAGAGATTCAAAGGCTTTTGTAAGTTTTTTTTAATTAATTTATTTATTGCTTCAGGTTACATCTCCATCATAGTGTTTTCTTTCCACCCCTCCCAGTCCCACCCACCTTCCCTCTACCCCCTATCCCTTCCATCCCACTCCTCTGGAGTGGAGTGTCCCTACATAACAGTCCCCCACCCCAGTTCAGCAGTCATGTGAGGGCCAAGAACCTCCTCATACACTGGGAGTCTACAAGGCAGCACCACTAGGGAAAAGTGTCTCATTGACAGGAAAAGAAAAAGAAAAAGTCTATGTCCATGTTCCCTTTGGTGTGTTGGTTGTAGTATAGTTATCCTGTACTATATAGCTAAAATCTGACTATAAGTGAATAGATGCCATGTGCATCCTTCTGAGTCTGGGTTAGCTCATTCAGAATGAGCTTTTCTAGTTCCATCCTTTTGGCTACAAATTGTATGATTTACTTGTTTCTGATAGCTGAGTAGTATTCCATTGTGTAAATGTACCACATTTTTGGTTTTGCTTTTTAAATCCATTTTTCAGTTGAGGGACATCTGGGTTGTTTCCAGTTTTTAGCTTTAACAAATAAAGCTGCTATGAACATAGTTGAAGAGATGTCCTTGTAGTTTGGTAAGGAATCTATTGGATGTATGCCCAGGAGAGGTATGTCTGACTCTTGAGGTAGAACTAGTCCAAGTTTTCTAAGGTAAAACCAAACTGATTTCGATAGTGGTTATACAAATTTGCACTCCCACCAGCAATGGAGGAGTGTTCCCCTTTCTTCAAAACCTCACCAGCATGTGCCCTCATTTGAGCTTTTTATCTTAGCCATTCTGACTGGTATGAGATGGAATCTCAGAGTCGTCTTGAGTTGCATTTCTCTGATGATTAAGGATGTTGACCATTTCTTCAAGTGTCTCTCAGCCATTAGATATTCCTCTTTTGTGAATTCTTGGTTTATCTCTATGCCCCATTTTTGATTCAATTATTTGGTTTCATGGTGTTTAATTTCTTGAGTTCTTTATAAATTTTGAATATAAGCCCTCTGTCAGGTGTGTGGTTGGTAAAGATCTTTGCCCAATCTGTAGGTTGACAATTTGTTTTAATGAAAGTGACCTTTACCTTACAGAAGCTTTTCAGTTTCATAAGGTCCCATTTATTGAGTATTGTTGTTTTTAGAGCCTGAGCTGTTGGTGTTCTGTGCAGGAATTTGTCACCTGTGCCAATGAGTTCGAGGCTTTTCCCCACTGTCTCTTCTATTAGATCTACTATGTCCAGCTATATGTTAAGGTCTTTGATCAACTTGGACTTAAGTTTTGTTCAAGGTAATAAATATGGGTCTATTTGAATTCTTTTACATGTTGACATCCAGTTAGACCAGCCCCATTTGTTGAAGATGCTGTCCTTTTTCCTTTGTATGACATTAGCTTCTTTTTCAAAAATTAAGTTACCATAGATGTGGTTTTTTTCCTGTTACATGGCTTTCTATGCTATAACAACTTCTTTATAACAGTATTTTCACCTTTAATTTTATCATGAATATCTGCCTCATTTATATTTTTTAAATAATTTCTAATTTGTGAAGTTGAAATTTTATTGACAACTCATATCAGTAAATTACTGTATATTGAGTTAATTGCAGGTCAAGCATGGTCTTCTCTTATATTTCTCTTAATTATTATTTATCTAAGACCAAATTGAAAGTAATCACGCTGAGCATCTAAAAAGAGAACTAAACAATCAACATATATAATGAATTTATGTGCTAGATTATCGGATGTTGAAAAAACTTACGTATTCAATTATTTCAGTAAATTTATTTTGTATTAGTTTCATTAGAGAAAAGATTAAAGTAAATGTCTTAGTCAGTATTCTATTGCTGTAAAGAGACACCATCATCTTAACAACTTTTTTAAAGGAAAGTGTAGAGGAATTTTAATGCAGCAACGTGGCTACTCTGGTAAGGGATCACATCCAAAGATGTAGGTCTGTGTGATCCAACTGGAAGACAGACATGCCCTTAGTACACATCTTTAATCCCTCTAGCTGGAATGCAAACACTTAATCTGCCTGGCTGTAATACACACATGATGTGTCTTTACCCTCTGGCTGGAATTTAGTATACATCTTTAATACCAAACAACCACTTCTCATTTAGAGACAGAAAAAGTGATAAATCAGAGAAAGATTTGACAGAATAATTCAACTCTCACTAGGACAGGAAAGAGAAGCTACTTAAGAGCAGCGTAAAAAGAGAGAAACAGAGTTTGTGGAGACAGTGCAATAGAGTTTCAGAGTGCAGTATAGTTCAGCACAGTTTGGTGCAGTTTAGTTGAGGCAGTTGAGTTTGTGAAATTCAAGTTGTGGAGTTTAGAGGCAGTTGTCTCAAGCAGAGCAATTCAGTGGAAAGCAGAGAGAAATGAGTTTGAATCAGTCAGCCTGGAGAGGAGTTTTGAGCCAAAAACAGTGAGTTGAATCAACCAGTCAGAGGTCAGAAAGAACTATAAAGAGTGAGCTTATTCAATAGTAATTCTCAGAGAATGAAAATGTTATAGGTATAAGTTAGCAGATGGAGGTGGGAAATTGAAACCTTCAAGGGCCAGACTTGCAGAAGATTAGATTGTATGGAGGCTATAAGCTTCCAGGCCAAGGCCTAAGGAGAGTAAGATAAAAATACTCTAGGTTCAGCCCAAGCCATGTATCTTAGTAAAACTTGGGTATGGTTCTCATCTCCTCTTCTGAGAAAATAAAAACAACATTTACAGGAAAGCATTTAATTGAGGCTGGCTTACAATTTCAGAGCTTTTCATTGTCATCATGGTGGGAAGCATGGTAGCATTCAGGCAGACATGATGTTGGGAAAGTAGCTGAGAGTTCTACATTGGATCCACAAGCAACAGAAAGAGAGAGACATTGGGCCTGGCTTGAGCTTTTGAAACCTCAAAGCCTAATCCCAGTGACACGCTTCCCCCATCAAGGCCATCTCTCCTTATCTTTTCTAATCATGCCACTCTCTGATGACCAAGCATTCAAATCCATGCCTCTAAAGGGGCCATTCTTCTTCAAATCACCAGAGTAAGATATGCATTTATTTTCAGGAATAAATGAAGAAATAGTCATGCAGCAAAATTCTAATATGTCATTGCAGGGCATGACTATGATATGTTTAAATGACTGGATATATAAAGGTAGATATTGATTTCTGACTTTTAAAATGGTAAAGTGAAGAAAGTAACAGAACAATGTGGTGTCTCCAAAGAGGAGAACATTAAGAAATCATAGGCATGAAAAACAGTTTTGTTTGTGTGTGCATCTGTTTGGCTGTGTGTTCACGTAGATAAATAGTAAGCAGATATTATCATTAAGGCATCATTTATACAGCATAAAGTGACAACATGTGAAACTTAGTTCATAGACACAAAGTAAGTCTACTATATTATGTCAAGATATTTGTAAAATCCATGGAACTATTTCAAGCAAGATCAAAATAGGTCATAGGTTCATTGTGTAGAATTAATGATGACTTTAATCTAGAGAATAGTTTTTCATAAAACAAAACAAGCCATGAGACCAGATGAGAATTTACTATGACATTGGGATGGAAGGATGACAAATGACTGAACTACAATAATGGAAATAAGCCTGTCAGTGAATCAGACAAGTCTTTGGGAAGAAAATGGAAGGTGGGTTTGTATTTGATGTGTGCAGAAAAGTGTTATGAACAGAAGATTTTTGTTCCCTTGCAATAAAACATTGATGGCTTTTCCTCAATGTGACAGTTTGAGGATACATGATTTTTCATGGCAATTAGGTGCAAATGAGTTCATGATGGTAGGATCTCAAAATGAGATTAGTAGTTTTTTGAAGTAAAGAAGGGCAAAACAGAATTTAGGTTCTCTCTCTCTACCACACGTGAACAAAATGAGCGCACACTGTGTAATGGCGAGGAAGAAAGACCTGCCCAAGCTCCATGTGCTGAGCTTTAACCCTGTGCTTCCAAAGCAGAACTATTAGAAGGCAGGTCTATTGTCTAGGCTACCTAAACTGGGGTATTTTGATTTTGCAGTTTGAGCTAAGTCAGGTAGAGAATGAATTTGACTCTCGCTTGAATAATTTGTGCCAAGTGTTTACAGTTGGAACCACAAACTAAAATAAAGACAACAGGACAAAGGCTGTTTGGAGAAAGATAATGGTTTCATTCTGGGTAAGTTGAATTTGAGGCAAAAAGGCCTTTAGAGCACTTTCATCTGTTTGGAAATGATGGATGAATGACAAAAGGAGGAAAAACTCTTATAAGATCCCAGTATGTGTAGATTCACTCAGATTCACCTTGAATATCTCCAAATAAATATTCTTTCTCTATGCAACATATAAAGTAAGATGAAAGGTAAATTGCCTGGAGCTAGCTGCAAAGTCAATAAATATTTTTGCATACTCAGCCTCTTTTTGTGAACCTTACCTTTCCTTGGGAGTACTTTCATTTCCTGAGGGATGAGTCATTTTAGAGATGGGTTTATTGATTATAAGTGAGAAACTAGCTAAATAATTTCATCTTGGCTTCTTGATAGCAACAGGGAAACAGGGAGAAAATCCACCTGAAAAGAAAACCTCATGTTAAAAGGTCAAAAATCTTCCTTTCAAGAATATAAACTCCAACACATTATAGCTTAAGGGAAATAAATGGAATTAATTAGCTACCTCACATAACTAAAAGAATCATGGTTATCTTTCTTCAGGCATTGCTTTATCTTAAGTAGGATCAAGATTCAAATATTAACCTGTTTCTATAAGCTTTCTTTTCTTCAATGATTTACTCTTATATGTTTTTCTACAGTCTTGGAATTTCTAAAAATTGTATTCTTATCAGCTTAAAGAAAATCTGTTAGAGGTGCTGGAGAGATGGCTCAGTAGCTAAGAATACTTCTTATTCTTGCAGAGGGGGTGGGTTCAGCTCCAAGCATTCACATGAAAACCCACAGCTGTCCATAACTATATTTCCAGGAGACATTACCTCCTATTCTGACCATTGCAGGAACCTGATTGGGTGTGGTGCATGTACATACATGAGACTAGAACACTCAAACATACATGAAATAAACAAAAAAAAGAGTTAATCTTTAAGACAAAATGGTATTAGGAAAAACTATTACTTTATAAATTCCACATCTTAGAACTGAGTCTCATTGGACAGGCTTAATATCTATGCTTTTCCTTCACCATGATTCAACAGGCGATGAAATATGCAGATTGAGATGCCTTCTACAGCAAGTGAGTGCAGAAAAATGGGATTGTAGAGTTCACACTTCACTCGCTAGAAGGGTTCTTTAACAAAAAGTCAGGTCTAATTCAAAAGGAAAGCATAGATCCTGTGATAGCAGTTTTAATAGCATCAATATCTACCCATATTCTCATAGTGAAAACACCCAGGTTGGAATAAATAGTGCATTAGACAAATAGTGTATGGTATATGACCATAAAGTATATGTGCTCACCTTTCATGTTGGAAATACATCACTTTTGTTAGTTTCAGAGTTCTGACCTCACCTTGTTTTGATAGGAGAATTTTCTCTCACTCCCACCAGAATAGTCAGAAACAAAGCAGAGGAGGTCCTCACAATGTATCTAGGTTCTTATCATCACTGTAGCTCTAGAACGAATCCCTGGGTAACTTAAACCTTGTCCTCGCACAGTATTTCAATAATCCCAAACTGAGGCTAATCATTCAAAGTAAATGAGCCCCTATCCAATTTAACAGCCAAGAAACATGAAGTAACTACTTTCTTCTGAGGTTGCTCCTCAACAATTTAACATCTCAGAAGAAAACGTATGAATGACAGCACATGAGAAATACAAAGCAGATGGAAGAACCTGGCCAAGACAACATGAAATTTCTCTTTCAAAATCCAAAACATCCATTTCCATTCTCTACATTCCTTGCTTCCTTTTCCAATTACTTAACACAAAGCGAGTTGTCCGTTATGAACAGTTCTGTGCTCGTAGATATTAGGCACTCATACTAGTTCTCTGTCCCTTTGCAAGCCACCACTAAGCCCAAAGGATTGAGGAGATGAAACTGCAAAATACTGATTTTCCTTATCATTTAGTTAAAATGCATGATGTGTCATTAAATTATACACTAAGTATACCCTGAATATCTAAATAATCTCTATATATTCAAAGTTTATAAAGTTATTTGTATTAACTATCTAATTTCAAACTATTTTATTCTATACCTTTAAAAAAAAACAAAGAGTAAATTTATTTAAGAAAATAGGTATTTTCACATATCCTATTAGTGGGTCAGACTGTATAGCATATATTTAGTATAGAGTAAAACTGTGTTTTTAAGTAATGTAGATAAAGACAATATGAAAAAAAATCCTTTTTAAAAGTATCTTTTCAAATAATGTAGCAAAAGCCAGTATGACATGTAAGAGCATTTATTTTATTACTGCTGTTTACCCAGCATCCAGTGTAGTGTGTGATACACAGTGGGCACTCAATAATTGTTTACAGAGTGGTTCAAAGAAAGAGAATTCCAAGAACATAAGAGAGGAAGACAGAAACTGTAACATAAGGCAAGTAGAGTCAAAATTGCAAAAGTTCTTCATAATAAAACAAATTTTAAAAAAGGAAGAAAAACTTACCACCATGCTGAGCTTCACCTACATGGATCTCAATTAATAATCACGGTTTTATAATACCAGAGTGAAAAATTTTTGAGGGAAAGTACAGATTGCTTCCAAAGTACTTCTGTGATGCTGATAGAATCTTTAGACTCCATTGTCGTCCTCATGATGATTCACTGGCAAAAAGCAAGCACACTGGGTTTTTGTTGTTGTTGTTGTTGTTGTTGTTGTTGTTGTTGTTGTTGTTGTTTTTTCCCCCTTCATTATCAACCTATTTCTGGCCTGATCTGCTTTAGATGATATAGACTCTGCTACACCTGAACTGTGAGTTTTCATATTGGCAAAGGGAATGAAGGATGAACAGAAGACAAAAATAAGCAAAAGGAAAAAAATAGGGGATTGTTAATTATTTTTAACTCCTAGCATCCTACCACTATATTCAAAATTGGCGTTTTATGTTTTTGCAGGGCTTCTCTCAACCTTCTGCCCTCAAACATACTTCTATTATTTTGTCTTTAAAGGTCATTGATTTTATAGTATGTAAACCAAAATCCATTCTATTTTGCCTTTTGTTTCTTTCAGGCTGTCTGCAGTCAACAGCAGTGTCAGGAAATCTAGCAACACTCCAACACTGTTCTTTCATTCTTCACTGTAGCCACTCACTGTACCAGCTGTTTCTGTTTGTCAGCTGGAGCCGTAAGCATATCACTTGCCCATTACTGAACAGTAATTTCTGAATAATTTTAAGTGGCTCCCATGCAAGTTTCCACTGCACTGCAGATAAGTGATCTATGACACTTTCCCAGGCTTAAATGACATTCTGAATAGCCTGTAGCGAATGGAAGAATTTGTAGCAATACAAACACCTCATCCTCTCTTCCTATCAAAAGGATTCAAGGCATTATTTGTGACAAGATCAGTTGTACATAGAATTTATGTTCCTAAGTTACTATTATTTCTGATATTTAGGGGTGAGTTTTACACTGACACACGTGCCATCGTCGCTTTCAAGTGTAGCAGTAAGCAATAGGACAGATACCTTATTGCATATAAATATCATTGCTCAAGACCTTAAAATGTGAACCCCATTTTATTTGCATTGATGTCATGGTTTTATGGTTTCTCAATTTAAAAAAAAAAACTGTTTTGACATAATGAAACAAAATGATGGCACTAAAGTCCTGTTAGTCCATTAGAACTGGCTTATATACGAATACATATAATTCATATGTAGGTATCTATTTAGATAGTTACTATGTTAATGCATTAATATTTTAGGTTTAATACCAAGAATCAGTTCCAGAAATGGCTACACTTATTTTCTGCTTTGAAAGTATTAATATTATAGCCCTCTTCTTTGATTATTTATCTAGATGAATCCATACCACACATGGAACATTTGCACTGTGAAAACTTTCTGTCCATGTTGGAATAATGAAATCAACCTTTCATTGTTTTGTTTTTGTTTTTTTAGTTTATCAAATTCCTTTTTCATGCACAAAAAGTTTCTACATAGCATGAAAATGTAAATTCCTAAATGTGGTGTGCATGATAGTATTCCCAATTCCAGCACTGGGGGTACAGAGACAGGTGCATCCCTTGAGCTCACTGGGAGCCTGTCTAGCTGCGCTGGTTAGCTCTGGGTTCAATGAGAGTCTTTGTATCAGAAATAGAAGGAGAGTGAAGAAGACCAGAACATCAACCTCAGGTCTGGATACATACGTGTATACACATGTGCATTCACACTTGCATCCATATCAGTACATGCACGTATACAATAAATATACAAAGTAAAAACAGAAGAATTGTGTTCTTAAAAGATGAAACCCAAAATAGGCTGAGCTTTTTGGCACATTCTATTGTTCCAGCATTCACAAGACTTAGGCATAAAGATGCTAGTCTGAGTGTCATGTAAGCTACGTAGTGAAACCTAGTTAAAAAAATAAAATTAAAACAATTGATCATCTAAGAATATGCTGTATATAAAAACTCCATCAGAAATCCATGGTTTCCTTTAATGCATCAAATTTTGTGAATTAAAGTTTCTTTTCCTGGACCTTCTGCACATTAACATTTTTGATTACTGGTTAGTAAACATACACATTTTAATGCATTCTTTTAAAATGATTTTTTACTAGTCTTTACAGATTCTTTCGGCTCATCTTTATTCATAAGATGAAGTCATCACACCTGCAAAACACACTATTTATAAGGCAAGAAAAGCTAGGATTGCCATAATTTTGTTGGGCAATACTTAGAGAAGAAATTTTGGTCTATACTTCATCATATTTTCTCCTCACATTTTGGATGAGAGTTCAGTGCGCTCTCTGCAAAGTTTTATAGTCAGTAAATGAAAGGCTAGGAAAATTCCCACTGGTGGTTCAGTACATGAGGAGTTGTTGTGTTTCTCTTTCTTCATGTCTTCTGTTTGTGGTAAGTTTATCTAAGAGAGGCAAGTAATTTTCATATGGAAATAAATGCTTTATTGTGATTCATATTTGTGAGGCTTCTGATATTTTTCTTTAATTTCAAGGTTATCATGTCTTTGATCTCAGAATTCAGGATGCTGAGGCAGAAGGATTGCCACAAGATCAAGGCCAGCTTGAGCAAGTTCAAGACCAGTCTGGGCTACAGAGGGAGAAGAGCATGTCTCAATGGTCTAGAATGAAAAGATACAAGTGAAAACTCACAGAATGGATGCCTCAGAGTCAGTTCAGTGAGTTATGCTCAATTTTCTAAGCATGTAATAAGAACAAGTGCCAGTCTTATATGCTTAGGCAAAATAACAACCCTAGCTAACATCATAGCCAGTCTCAGCAATATCATATGAAGTGCAGATACAAGCCTTAATTGCATAAAAGAGCAGAGAAGAGCATAAGAAGAACAGGTTTGTTTCTTTACTCTTGTAACAAAGAAGGAAACAGTGGAAAATATGCTAATTGATAGAGAAAACCTGAGAATTATAAAAAATGTCAAGATTTTCATTTCTAGCCATATCAGTGCTGATCTTCATTTTAGTTTTGATGAAATTACTATTTAGATTCATTGATAGGATAGTTTTAATCAGTAAAAATAAGTTTTTAAACTGTATGAAACAACTCAAAAGAGAAATGTGTTAATGATACTTATGCTGGTGCAAACTTGTACTGCCATTATGGAGATTGGTGTGGCAGTTCTTCGGGAAGCTCAAATAGATTTTGAGAAAATTACCTCAAAATCCCAGCTATGCCACCCTTGGGCATATACCCTACCACGGAGAAACTTGATGAGCAATGTTTATTGCTGCTCTATTCACAATAGCTAGAAATTGGAAATAGGTTAAATGTCCATCAATGGATGAACAGATAAAGAAAATATGGTACACTTTCACAACAGAATGTTATTCAGCTGCTAAAATTTGAAATCATAAAATTTGAAGGTAAATAATGGAGCATGAGAAAATCTGGATGAGGTTACCAAAACCTCAAAAACAAAAACAAAAACAAATATGGTATGTATTGTATCAATTCGTATGTGAATATTAACTCTTGACTCAATAAACAGGCTACACTCCATATAAACACACAGGCTATGTATAGAGTCAATTATCTGGGACTGGTGAAGCTCACCTTAGGAAGGAGAAATGGAATAGATATTTATGGATGGGTCGATGGAGGGGATACTGGAATGTGAAGATCAAATGGAAAACGAGGTGGAGGGAAAGTGAGGTGAAAAGGGAATACTTGGAAGGACAGTCAAAACTAAGGGATATTTGAAGGGTAGTCTAGAAACCTAATATAGCTGAATCTTCCAAATTATATGTATATATGAAGATGATTTAAATGGAATTGCCAAACAGTGGAGAAAATGCAGTCCCAACTGGACATCTCTCATCACCAACTTAACCTTCCAGTTCTGGGTATTGGTTGCATCTAGTTGAGTTGTTGGCTAAAGGGTCCCCATGAGAAGCCCTAAACAACCCAGACTTATTGCCATTAACTAATCTCTACAAATTGATGATAAAACCCTATTGCTGGAGACAGCACCTATAAAACTTATTGACCATGAAGTTGAGGTTGTGCCTGTCTAGAGTCTCTACCCAGCACTCTGTATGCTACCAACAAGGAAAGATAAACACCAACCCAGCTACAACCTTTTGATCTTCTCTGCCTACAAGATGCACTAAACCCATCCCCAAAACTACTTGAATGGCCAAGAACTTGAGAGTTAGATAGCCCATGGATCTAGGGGAAAAGCAAATAAAAAAGTGATTCCTGATGACTTATTTTGTAATACTCATAGATAAGTTTTCCTTTCTTTCTTTCTTTCTTTCTTTCTTTCTTTCTTTCTTTCTTTCTTTCTTTCTTCCTTCCTTCCTTCCTTTCTCTATTCCTTTCTCTTTCTTTCCTTCTTCTCCTTTCTCCTTCTCCTCCTGCTTCTTCTTATTCTTTTTCTCTGTAATTAACAGAGAAGATTCCTCCAACAGGAGAAGGAAACAAATGCAGAAACCCACAGCCAAGCAGTGTGAAAAAAGTGAGAGATCTTAGAACACTCAGTCATAATGGGATGCCTCTATCAAATTCCTCGTTCAGGCCTGAGGTAACCCTGCAGAAGAGGAAGCGGAGAGACTACAAGAGTCAGAGGAGATTGGGGATACCAAGGGAGAACAGGCCTTCTGATCACATCAGGACAAACACATATGAACTCACAGAGACTGTGACAGCATACACAGTGCCTGCACAGTTATGAGACAGATGGAGTCCTAGCACTGAGAAGGAAAGTAGACACAAACTCCCATGCTTAACTCAGAGGCTACCTCCAATTGATAACTGCACACAAATGAAAATTTAATTTTCTCCAACAGGAGTCTCACTGGGTATACAAACCACTCATGAGGCTAAGCCCCATGCCTACCAGTAGATGCCACAGAAAATGAGCTCGCTGGCATTTTTAAAGTTTCTTTGTCTCATTGCTTAGCTCCAGACCTTTCCTTTCTCTCTTCCTTTTTTTTAACTACATGTATATGTGTATGAAAAAATCCATTTTCAATTAAAAATAGAGGAGGCTTTTATTAACTTAAGGGAGCTGGATGAATTGACTGGATCAACATTGGCAAATATGTTTTTATATTTCAGTAAAACCAGATGACTCTCAGGTGTTGATAGTGCACTTGTTGGAATTCATCTCCTCCTCAGACTGAGCAAGTGACCATGGACGCTTCATTACACGGATTCCCAAACATTCCCAAACACGGATGCCTTCATCCATACACTCAGGAAAGATGTGCACTTGCCTAAGAGAATCATATTGAGAATCAGAAGGAAGTATTATATTTCTTTAACCCACTGGCGAGGAGCAGAATTCTATCAACTTGTTTCAGTTATTACATAGTCACCATAGTTATAAGCTGTTGAGTCATGGTCCAGTGATTTTATCTCTCTTCCTCATCAGCAAAACAAACCATAAACGTTACCTACACCATAGGGTTGTTTTCAAGATCAAGTGAATTCTTAAGTGAAATGAATTAGAGTCTGAAGACACTTGAGTGCAATATCAACCTTAACATTTTATGGCAAATATTATATTGAGAAATCTCAGTTATTCCCTCATACAAAACAGGAACCATTTGTTATACAGGACATGTTCTATTTGGTGGGGAAAGAACATGAAAAAAAAATGATGCAGCACATGTGACTGACAATAAAATCTAAATTCTAAGGCAATCATCAAATATTTATCTACTCAAGGCTTTTAATTTATGGTTGTTCCCATAAAAATATTAGTCATTATGTTTCATTAAGAATAAAAACTGTGGTTGGGTGGTGGTGTACACCTTTACTTCCAGTGCTTGGGAGGCAGAGTCCTGTGGATCTCTGTGAGTTCAAGGCCACCCTTGTGTACAGAATGAGTTCCAGGACAACCAAGGCTACCCAGAGAAACCCTGTCTCAAAACAAACAAACAAAAAGTATTGAAACTACATTAAATAATTTTTCAAAGTGTATACAAATAAATGATATGTAGGGACACTCCACTCCAGAGGAGTAGGATGGAAGGGATAGGGGGTAGAGGGTGGGAGGGCAGGACTGGGAGGGGTGGAAAGAGGGTACTGTGATGGAGATGTAACCTGAAGTAATAAATAAACATAAAAAATGTCGTTATGAAAAAGAATAAGTGTACATGTTTATGTACACGGGACATACTTACCAACAGTGAATATATTCCAAGACCCTAGTGGGAACCTGAAAGTATGCATGGTTCTAATTCATGCATTCTATACAAATATAAGTTGGATAGAATAAAAGATTAAAATGACTGATTGCAATAATATGCTATGCTAAAAGTTATTGTATTATTTTTATCTTCTTATGATTTTATGACTTTATAGTTAAAAGAAGCACCTTTCAACCTCTCCGGTACGCTTGGCTTGACAAATTCCTTGCTTTCATATTTGAGGGGCACTGTCAAGTAAATAAGAATTGCTTGATCACAAGCACTAAAATAATACAGGAGATAATATATTAAGTATTTAGTTGGAAATGACGACTGCGTGGGTAGTATACACAGATGGATAATCTAGGCAAATAAATGATTAATGTCCTAGACAGGACAAGAGATAAATGATCTAAAATATCTTCATTTCATCAAAATGGCATACGGCTTGAAATTTGTGCTTACTTTGAAATATTTTATTGAACATGTTTGGACAACAATTCACTACAAAAAGGTAAAATGAGAATAACTGTGAACAACATTAAATTCATATAAGTCTAGATTAAATATTTAGATTAAAAATATTTCTATGTCTTTTCCTGTAAAATCAAGAAAGATGAACAGCTACAATGATGAAAAATAAATACTTAAGTAGTTAGAGAAAATAGGGATATGAAAATTCTGGATTGATGCCCATTTCTGTCTTAATGATTTCTCAGCAGTTTGTACAGAAGACCAAGGGAAAAATGAAAATGTGTATCCACAAATTAGCTTTTGATGTTTTTAAACAGTAATACACTTTCAAGAAAAAAAAACTATAAAAGAAGAAATAGGGCAAGTGAGAAATAGGGCAAAGGAGACCTGCAATCATCTCCACTGTAAAACATGTAAATTGAATGGCAACAGGCTATTCAAGGTTACTGAAGAAAAGAATTGCATACAGATATTTCATACATATTTATAATGTTATGTGCATTCATTCACAATACAAATTCATTTCACACATTAGAAGTATGACCTATGAAATAGTGGTATATCATTTAATCCATGGGCATATATGTGTACGGTCAAGAAGATCTGGTTATTTCTGCATTAGTAGGGTTAATTAGAACATTGCTGGGGGAAGAAATGACATTTTGTAACCCAATGTATTTGTATTTGGCAAAGACAACCTTAAAAGAAAGGCAAGTTAAACTTGTTTTGGTGTTTTCATATAACTCAACAATCAAAATATTAAGATATCACTGAGTTCTCTTACCCTAGGTAGGCAACTGATCTGGTTGAATCTGTGATACTACAAGGCTTAAAATATCCTTTTATAAAATGTTCATTCTATGCAGTTTTCATAATAATACTTCAGTGTGTTAGCCAATATAATTGTTTTGACCATACTAATCAAGTCATAAAATGGATGAATTTTACATTGTAAAGACTTGGCTATAAAATATAAATGTACTGATTAGCCAGTTCACTCAAAATAATCTACCCTCCAGTGGCAAAGAATGGAATGAATTATAAAAATGAACAATTGGTTTTGATAATAGTCACAAAGGATAAGCAAGTCATTTCAAGACAGACAAGCTATGAGAAGGCTTTCCTATTGTCCTGGAGGCCATATTTTATTCGGTAATATTTTTCAATTTTTAATTTATGTAGATTGTTTATATGATGCTTATGTTCATTATTTGGCAAAAAGAGAATAAAAACACAAGAAGAATCAAATTTTACTCAGACTGCCAGGGACTCTGTTATCAAGATCTTCAACAAATCATTTCTCATACCAAGGCCCTTGAGTGCTTCCTGAAAAAAATATAGAAAAGGCTGGGGATATGAACTAGTTAGTTGTTGAAACATTGTCCAAGAACAGAGGCATATAAGGAGAATTCTGAGTGCTTGTGAGAAAACTCCAAGTAAACAAGAAAAGAGTCTTGTGACTTCAACTCTTCAAAATACTGAATTGTTCTTAGAATGTGCTTTCATGGCCCTCCCAGGTGTAGCTGATAGGAATGAGTTTACTTAAGATTATTCATTACAACTGGCTATATTTATTCATTCCTAAAACACTTTTATTTGTTTTTTGTTTTTTTTTTTGCTGTGAGCACCTTGCTCACCTTCTAATTATACACTTTACTGATGTGACTCTTAACCCTCAGAGTGTAAATTCTCTGATGCTCTGAATAAAGTTGTCTGTTTCATGAGACTTTAGTCCACCTCATTACTTGACTCCATTCACCCAAGTCCTACGGCCTTTAGAGAGGTAAACGATAATGTGTTTGTCTTACAAAACCAGAAAGTCAGTTCTCATTTTAAGCTCCCAAACTCATATAATAAAAATCCTGGTGTGGATACTTAAGAATGTTTCCTATTGACATGGGTGATATGTCACAACTGATAGGGTGAGATACAGATCCAGATTCTCCACAGAAAGTTTATAGGAATATTTTTCACTTGTAGTTGGTATTCCTGGCACTGGAAAACAGGGGACAGAAAGAGGCTAGAACTAACTGGCCAGTCAACATAATCTACTTGATGATTTCAGATCATCAGGAGACCCTGTCAAAAAAAGAGTAGATGGCACCTGAGAAACAACATTCAAAGTTGTCCTTTGACTACCACACACACATGTACATATATGCACATACAGGTTCACTCCATGTATACATACATGTGCACACATATGGGAGTTTGCACACACACATTCACACACACACAGGAAGGGTGAGAGAGAGAAGATGAAAGATCTAGATTCTGAAATCTAAATAGTTTCTTAGTTTCCATCTAATCATATTCTAAACTGCTCAAGATCTGTTTACATACCTATGGACAATAATTTATAAACAAAAGAATATGACAAAAACATGTGACTATACTATACACTGTAGCCATTTCAGTGATGGAGTGTACCAAGTTTTTCATTGAAACACATTGACGGTAGTGCAAAGCAATGACCAAACAAAAGGAATGAAAAAAACATTCTTTACCATTATGCCTAAATCCCTCCTTACTCTCTCTCCTTCTTTTTCTCTCTCTTTTCTTTCTCTCTTCCATTTCTCTCATACCCCCCACTCCAAACCTCACATATCTCAACATTACTCTTACAGTGATATATTTCTCCAATCTCATTTTTATATTAGTAATCACATAAAAATTGTACGAAAACAGAAAAGGACATTTTTAGAAATTGGAAACCTCAGATCTCTTTATTTCTTGAGTTTAAAAAGAAGAATACTTGGTTTCACAATGCTGATGAAATGTTCTCAGGAGCCTGTGCCCAATGGCTTTCTAAAATATACATTGAAATGTATAGTTCAATTGTAAACATATGGCAACATCACAAAATATGGACAGCATTCTCAACCTCCAAGTCTCTATCTAGAGTAACACGATTTAAATAAAACAAAGAACATGGGAGCTATCAGTTGTATTCGTCATTTAACATATATAAATTGTATTCACTGGCATGAGTGAGTTACTTCCAGTTATCATTCCAGCTTATCTGATGTACATTTTATGCAAATAGACTGATTTCCTCATATATCTATGATTGCTTTGTACATATATTGAGAGTTGAGTGCTAACACTCTATTGAGAACAGAACCCACACATATATTGAAGCAATTAATGACATATCCAGCCCTGTCAATATAATATTGCCCATTCAACAATATTTTGAAAGCCAAAATTATTTTTGGAATTAATAATCTGAAAAATCACCCTCATCCTGCCTCAAATTGACCTTCAGTCTCATTTGGTAATATTATGCATTACTCACAGACCTCATGAAATTCACATATGCAGAGGCAGCATTATTAGTTTTTGAAATAGCAATGTGACCACATTTCTCCAGTAAATGGACTGAAATAGATGAATTTAGAAAACAATGGTGGATGGGAAGTTTCTATAAGCTGATATGAAATTCACATTGAGACTCTAATGCCTGCTCTAGTATGCATTGGTTTATTACTTTCCAAACATTTGTTTGTTTGTTTTTTGTAGACACAGGCTTGGAGTCAAATGCTCCATTATTGACTGCTTATGAATGCTTTCTGTTGAGTCATTCACCTAGGTGGTATGTCACCACTTGAGAGAGGGAGCCACGCAGCTCCTGAGACAACCCTGAAGGTTCATAGGAATATCTTCCATTCATGTCTGTGCTCAGAATGGTAATTGATGAATACAAAGTCTTTAAAGATTTCTAGATACATTTACTATTCAGAGCCAAACCAATAAATATAGGCTTTTTGTTTTTCTTTTCTATCCAATACTCAGAAGAAAAGTTATTTTTACATTCAGAGACATTTAACAAAGCTGAATGTACTGTATATGTTATTTTCCAGATATAGTAAATGCTGAGGTCTGCTTTTTTTATTTCTCTTAAAAAGAACAGCTTTCATCTTAGAAATTTGGTTATGTTACACTCGTAGCATGTAGTAAAGCATCCTGAAAATGCACTCATTCTTGAATTAAGAACCAGTAAAAAGAGGGGATTTTTTTCAAAGGTGGTAATATATACCCATTGAAGTGTGTTTCTTTTTATAGAGTTATTTACCAGCCACATTCTCCCTTGGATTGATGCACAGGTTTTTACAAGAGCAGCTGCAGAATCAGAGTATCTTAAAGCTAGAAAAACATATCAGCAATTTTCTTATCCAACCACTTCCAACACAGCATAGTTAAGAGAAGTCTGACCATGAAATTAGATTCTTCTCTGCACTGATGCAAGGGTTTGGATAATGTTCCTAAAAAGCTCATGAGCTAGATATATGGTAGGAGTGAGACAGAATAGAGAGATGGAAGAACCTCTTATAACCAGGAATTCATGGAAAGCGAGAAGGCAATGGAGACTCCCACCTGTAGATATACTAATATTGCTTCATGAGATCCATATGTAATATGCAAACATAGGAGAATAATGAAGCAAGCCTACCCCACATGCTTCTGCTTTACATCCAGCATTGCCCTTCAAATTCTCTCCCATGTACTGCTGTCAGAAGGGTAAGCAAATGGGGTCACCTGATCATAGATAATCACCCTTCTAAATGCTGAACTACTTTCTTCGCAAAATATTCAGCACATCTGTTATGAAGAAAACAGACAAATACAACTAGCCATTTAATAATATGGGGAGCAAAGAAACCAGTTACAACTACCAAAATGAATTTGTACCACCGCTTTTTGGGACTGTAGGGTATACTGCATCATTGCCATTCTGAAGGTGCCCATGACAGACCTTCATTTTAGACTGCTACAATAACCTTATTACCAATTTCAACAGTCCTTTTCATGTAACACAAGATAGGTCAAGGCTGGAGCAGAGCACACAGAAAATAAGGGCTGGAAGCCCACGTTTGTCAAAGAAGTATTTCATTCAAAGACTTTTCTAAGTATTGAATAAGAAATCTCATTACATAGGAAAGTTAAATCACTAATCACTCAAAATCAAAGATCTACAGGTATATAGAAACAAACAGATTTGTATTATACATCACTTCAGAAACTAAAAGATAAATGTTGGCAATGACAACACAGGAGGTCCTGCCATTCATACTGTTTCACACGTCCTATTCTGAATTAACTACTAGAAGGTAGCTTCATGCTGTAGTCATCTATCTGTGACTAGCATGTCGTGGTGCATCATTCTAAAGAACCCATCAGAAGACAGACAGGAAAATGGGAACAGGAAGCACTGTATTCACCCACAGTTACAAAGCTGCTCAAGTAAACACTGCAACACAATTTTTATATGCCTCATCAGGAATAGCGTAAACCCACAAGAGGAGACAGTGGATAGTTTGATGTCCATCTGTTTACATGTGTGCCAACAGGTACCTGGAAACATTAGAAAGAAGGAACTGGCCTTCTTATTGAAATTTGCATTGGCTCCAATTAGTATTTAAAGCATTAAAAATCAATGGTTAGCTTTTGAGATGTAATAGAGAATGTGGAAACATGCAGCCCTCTTTTGGAGAGATGCTAATCTAATGACCCACTGACCTCAGAGCAAATGGGGAACTTTGGGAAAGATATACAGCCCACATATTCTCACCACAGGCCTAGGAATAGCCACAAGGCTGTCAGTATTAACTCAGATGCCCCCACTTTCACCCATTCTGCCTTTCATCACCTAAAGCTCTCAGCCAGAAAGTGGCCCACAGAGGAGGCCAGCGTTGATGTCAACAGATTATCAGGCTGCTTAGTAACATTCTCTTGCTAGGAACCTTTTTAAATCCCTACATTGGCAATCCTAATGCTCTGTTGATTTTTGTTACTTGCTGATAAGGCTTTTAATGGCCAAATCCCAGTATATTTTTAGATCTTTTGTCACCATGGGTCTCCTGTCACTCAGTGAGGTTGAAATCAGCAGGATGTTAGTTTTCCCAGGGTATAATCTCAAGTCCTATGGAACAAGGACTTGCAGCAAGCTGGCCTCCTGATTGTGGAATTTACTTTTGATTTTTATTCATTGAGCACTGTCATCTCTGCCTGCAAAACCAGAGCAAAAAATATATCTATCTGAAGCTGTATTAGAAATCTAAGAAGAATATATTTAAAGGCACCCTGCATTTTACATTGTGTGTGTGTGTGTGTGTGTGTGTGTGTGTGTGTGCGCTTAACACATCAAATATGTATTTCAAATATTTTAAGTGACTAGTTAATTATCGATTGTTCCCCAGGAAAGTTAATAGGCATCTCTATTCAAACATATTCTGAGCACTTCTTTATGACAGAAAGCAGCAAATTATCTCATGGGGGAACTGAATGGACTGAAGGGAGGGGAAAATTCAGCACATCAAGAAATATGGAGCCATTATCCTTTAAAAGATGCTATATGGAGATGACCTTGATCACCACTGAAATGTTGTTTAACTTGGAGTTTCTGGTTAATGTAGATAAATCCCTGTTCCTAATCTCTAATATATTGCTGTGCCCTTCTCCTCTTCCTGATTATGCATTGCCTATATTTATCATGACTAGAAACCGCCATGAAAGAGACATTGGAAGAGATGTCACCAGAGTGGTTTATTGAGGAAAGAAAAAGTACAAACACAAAGGTGGAGTGAAGGAAGTGTGCAGGAGGCAGTCCATTAAGCAAAGTAAACATTCTGTGAACTTGAGCTGGAAAATGAGGACACGGCAATGGTCAGTCCCATGAGAGTACAAAAGGAGATATCCTGTCAACATGCAATATCATTCTTGCCTTGAGCTATAGGCAACTAAGGAATGCCGAGAGTGGGAGAAACAATATTCCCCAGGGGAAAAAAAAGCACACCAAGTGATTGTCTAATACCAAATGGTCAGCCCTGATAATATCCATACAAGTAACATTATGCAGACTGAGCAGAAGGTATTTATACACTTTGGAATATATGTACTACTTAGATACATACAGATGCACATATATGTATGATAACAATTAATGAAAAAATAAAACATGATTTGAAAGAGATCAAGGAGAGGTTTATGGGAGGATTTTGAGGGAGGAAAGGGAAAGGGAAAATGATGTCATTAATTATAATATCAAAAAATAAAAGAAGTAGTTTTTACAGAGCATTTTAAGAGTCTAAAAAGGGAGATCAATCATTAAAAGACTTACCACACAGCATGAGGAACTGTGTTCAGATGCTCCAATACACCAGCCAGAATCCACAACATTTGCTTATAATCCGAAACCTAGGTCTTCCTGGCCAGCAAGTTTTGCTGAATTTGATAAACTCCAGGTTCAGTAACAGACACTGTCTCACAAAATAAAGTGGAGAGCAACAGAGAAAAATAAACAAAATCAATCTTCATTAACACACATGCACACACACACCAGTTTTTAAACTTATCAAATTGCTTAAATGGTCAGTTTGGGATCCTTTTATTTTAGCTCTGTTTTAAAGGATATTTTAAAGATAAGTTCAGCTCCTAATGATAGACAAAATTCAATAGACAGAGAAAGGTCATTTATTGAAATGCCATGACCAAAATCCACATTGAGGACAATGTGCTAATAGGAGGCATGAGATTTTAGGGTCTTTCCAATGTCATCACTGAATAAAACCTCCTAATGGAGACCAAGATCACGAAAGGAAAGTATTAACTGGTACATGTAGTAAGTATTATGAACTAATATTTTCTTGAAAAATAAGTCAGATATAGTGTCAGGGGCCAAACATGTATAAACTGGACATTGGGAAGGTATACTGGGCCATTTAACTCTCATAAATGTGGCATATTTATATCTATTGTTTTGTATAATACTTACTGTTATAAGAGAAGGAACCATCTGTTGGACTGAAAGGGGAAACTTCTGGGGGGAAGAGGGTGGAAGGGCGGGATAGGAAGGCGGAATAGGGAGGGGTTTGTTACTGAGATGTAACTTGAAGAAAAAAAAATAAAGTATTAAAAAAAAATAAGTCAGATATAGCCTAACACTCACCATCTCACTCAATGCATTTGCCCTCTTGGTTGTAAAACTGTACACTCCCTTTCAGTCAGTCTCAGTTACTTCTTCCTACACATTTTGCTTCTTTCATGACAGACAACTACCTCACCATCAAGAATTAATATTACTCCTCTTGTCAAAAGTCAAAGACAGCCTGGTTATATGGCTCAGTTGGTAGAGTGCTTGTTGCTCAAGCATGAAGACCTTTGTTCAATCCCTTAGGACACACGTTAAAAACAAAAAACGAGGAACAGTTGCATGCATCTTTAACCCATACTTTAAGGTAGCAGACATGGCAGGATATTTGTGCCTTGCTAGGCAGACAGTCTTGTGAATCAATGAGCTCTAGGTTCAGAGAGAGACCCTACCTCATCAAAATAAAGGAGGAAAGAATTTAGAAAAGCATCCATTGTTGACCATTGGCTTCCACACATACAATAAACACTTTAGCATGTACATAAACACACACACACACACACACACACACACACACACACACACACACACGTTCCAAAAGGGCAAAAAGTAGAAAATATTGTACTAACGTTAACAGACAGGCATGTGCAGTCACACAGCCATACTTCAATAAATGAATGAATTGCTAAATTGAAGAAAACAATTTGTTACTGTAGAGGAGATGGTCAGATCCATTACCTAGATCATTAGAATTTCTACTTGATATCAGGTTTCAAATGAATTATTACATGGATCTATATTGCAACACAAAGTTAATATGGCTGATCCCTGTATTTGTCTTTGAAGCTCACAATGGAATTCCCTACTAATACTCCAAAAAATTCTTTGCTATCTAGTATTTTATTTATTGTTGATGATTTTGACTTTTTCAAACTAAATTTTATTCTTTTTCCTTCCCTCAGAATTTCCTAAAGTAGATAATGATTACATAGAAAGCTCATTTTGACAGCCACCTACTATTTTATCTCTATTCTTTTATCCATAATCAATATATTGTATGTTGATTTTTAACTAGAAAACCAATAGTTGCAACAAAAATATAGAGGTTAAAAAATAGCTGAGAGGCAGAAGAATAAAGATATTACCTTAAAAATGAATTGTTTTCATATAACAGTTTATATCTGTCCTGGTAAATTACCCACTATCTACATAATGACCATATAATGACTTTATACCTATATATTCTATGGAATATATACAAATAATATCATAGACATACTCTTGAAATATCATTATAATACAATATAAACATTCATGAATTAACATTACAAATAAAATATTAGGATGTCCAAATATGTAACACACAAACTGTGTTTCAATATTTAGAAGGTGTAACATTGGGACATCAGGATGTCAGGCTTATCAGCAAAGTTATCTTGGATCAGGTGAAATTTGAAACACTGTTTGATAGAAAATGTCCCAAAATTGACTAAGATGAGCAAGAGTTTCCAGCTGAAATGAACAGCATGTGAAAAGGAGTCACTATCACAGAAATTTAGAGGCAGAAGCAGATTGATCTAACATTGCTCCAGGTCCATTGAATATTTCTGAATAAGATTTTTCAGTATGCTAAATGCAACCAGATTGAATATTTTGAGTCCCATCCCATTGAATAACTTTGAACTAAGAATTTGCTTTTTAATGAGGCATTTGCATTTAATCTCAAATTTGGAATGCAACATCTTCAACTTGGTTATTTCCATTGGAATAAATGCTTTCAGGGCATTATGCTTGTCCTGTAGTAAAGATACAGGTTCCTCAAAATATATTTCAAGGGTAAAAGATGAGTGAAATATTTATTTATAAAGAAACCTGGAAAATACAGTACCAACAATAGCAAACTAAGGGTTGTATAATAATATGTTCAGAAATGTTATCACTGAGCCATTTAAAGCAATTCCAGAGGGCTATTTTTAAAAGAAAAGACAGAAACTAAAATTTAAGGAAAGTGATTCACAAGACTGAAGCTATTGATAGAGGAAAGCTAAAGTTCCGAGGAACAGATGAGTCACAGGCAAATTTAGGAGGAGCACGTCAAAGAATTTTTAAAAATTCATCATTTTGGAGGACTATAATCCATTCTTGCTAGAACAAGCAAAGTGAGTAGAAGAAGGGAGAATATTTGCATAAAATTAAACTTAAGCTAACAAGAATCCTCAGTAAATTTAAGAAAACTGCATACCTTTTCTTTTTTAAATAGAAGCTTTTTTAAAATAAAATTTACATATAAGGGAACTTGACTTCTTAAATTATTTAATTCAATGTGTTTTATGTATTCATGGAATTATACAACCATGCCTTTACCTAACTTTACAGCATTTTATCATCCCCCCAAAAAAGCCCATGACCACTAACAGCTACTCCCAATTTTCTATGAATTCCCAATGCCCCAGGCATGCTAGACTTCATAGAGTTTCACATTCATATATATATTTGAGACTTTGTCGAAATTTTTCCATTCCTCTTGAATATGTATCTCAGTGTAGGATTACTCTGCCTCTTCTGATTTAATAAAACCCACTATCATTCCTATATACTTTAATTAAGACTAAAAACTAAATGAAAAACAAGTCCAGACATACTTTGTAAGAGGTACTCTCAGTTTCCTGCCTTTATAATGTTTTTCAATTAAAATTGATGTTTTGAATTACAGTGTTCAGGTACTGTATGAGCTTAAGATTTCCAGAAAGATATTGGATTATTTGTTTATTACAATATACTTACTAAAGCAGAAAATTAAAAACTTTCTTAAAAGTTTGCATCAACAGAGTTTGAAGCAAAAAGTATTTTAAAGAAAACCAATTAAAAACTAAATGGTGAGCCCCTGTTTCAAAAACAGCAACAGCAAAATCTAAATATACTTATATGTATGCTATGCAGAAACAAAATATATGTTTAATCAGAGTTTAGTACACTTTTCTTTAAAATGGTGTCTAAACTGGTAAAGTTTTAATGGAGAAGAATTTATTTAAAGATGAAATTCTTCTACTTTTACACACATCAGTTTTGACGTAACTGTGCCATGCTATGATCTAAACTGTTGTTTGTCCTATTAGGTCAATATCTCACCCTGAGTAGATATAATTCAACAAAGTAAAAAAAAAAAAAGTATGAGGAAAATTGTATTGCCCATTTCTATGGGTTCATTTTGTCAAAATACAGTATTTTTAGGGATTTACGGGATCAAAAGTGAAACAACTTATTTAGTTTGTGTTCTCCCAAACAACTAGGAGGAAAAGCTCGGTGCTGGTTAGCAGGTTTTGACTATAGTATCTGAATGCCTCACTGATTAAAACTGTAAATTACTGTATGACAGGAGGAATTACACATTTAATTTCTCAACTTTTTGTTTTTTCTTACTCTGTTTTGGTTTTGTTATACTGAATGTCTGCAGACCCCCTGATAGCACTCTCTTTCTGAAGAAAGTGCAATGAGGGTGACAAATGTGAGGGTTTCCACAGGAGCCTTAAGTATGTGAGCCTGAACTTCCATAATGACTATTGACTTGCCAAGTTAATGATGTTTCTCCTGTGTCGCTTGGCCCTGCGTGCATTTTCATTGGTGGTTCTCAACCTTGCTTCCCCATTAAAATAACCAGAATATCTTGAAACATGAGAATCTCAGAATTGTCTGGAAAGATTCTTATTTCATTTACGTGAAGTATGATCTGGGATCAGGATACACAAAGTCAAGACTCTAAATATTCATCCTATGGCAGGAAACCATTTCTTCAGGTAATCCCTTATGCACTCAGTTCCTCTACCTTCATAGCCAAGCGTTCCTACTACAAAAACTTTTATTATAGTCTATGAGCTGGAGAAGAGCAGAGACACTGTCAAACCATGCTACTGTAATTGTCTGCTGACTTGCTCATCTTCTTTCAAGGCACTTGCTAAGCACATCCCCACTTGATTCTAACACTGAAATTTCGCCCTCTGTTCTGAGGGAGAAAGGAAAAAAATCAGAAATTTTACCTTCTGTCTAGCAAGCAAGAATTTCCTTAGTACCTACATCAACCACCTGCTTTTCTGCCCTCAGGAAGTAATTAAAAAGCGGTCCCTCTTCTACATAAAGGCTGTCCCTGTCATGCACTTTGCATGCCTACCTGGCACTCCCACAGCTCAGCCATGGTGCCTTCTCTTGGAGTCTGGTGAACCGAACACTCCAGACTATAACCTTTGTGTGTTGAAACACTGCTTGTCAAATATGTCTCTCTCCAGCATGTTGATTGATTTTTATATTTTGGTGTATAAGATTAAGGGGACCTATGGGGGTCAGAGACTGATGTTGGGATGTCTTCTACACCACTTCTTCACTTTATTTTGTGAGAAGGGGTCTCTCAGTGAATACAGAGCTTGCAGGCAACCAAGCCCTTGCTTAATTGCCTGCAAGATGGTGCCCATCTCTGCTTCACCACCACTTGAGATAACAGGTCTGTACTACCATATTCACCTTGGACAAGTTCTGAGGATCTGAGCTCAGGTTCCATGCTTGAGCAACAAACACTAACTACAAAGCCATCTCTCTAGCCCCATTCCCAACCTTCTAATACAATCTCTTCAACTCATTTTCTTTCTAGAAATTCTATTTCTAGAAAATTCCTTCCTCCTTTTATTACACTGAACAGGGTTTTCATAGTAGCTAGTCTATGAGCAGTAACAAACACATGCTTTACCTTAAAATGTTCCTTTCCAACAGCTTTTTGAAACAATAACCTCCCATCTTATGTTCTATCTTTCTTGTTTTTCTCTGTCTTTATCCAAGCTCATACTCCCCTATCAAAATTTTATTTATTTGCTGAAGGAGTTCAAAGTCCTAAAATGGGCAGAGCTCATGTGCCTGTACTCTCTTCTTAGGCCATCACACTATTTTAATGATTTCGATTCCTATACATATGCAGATGATTCCAAAATTCATATGCCTAAACATGACTTCTCATGTTTTGTTTTTCCATTTTCACCTTTAAATCTCTAAGGCTTCAAGAGCAAGAAAGTTCTAGATCTTGCTCCCTTGCATACTAGTACATTTCCACAGTTTCAGAATGGAAAGTTTTAATTTCTCCTTCAAACTGCTGTTGAAATTTAATTGTCACTATGCCTTGTTGGGTGATAGCATTTTGAAGAGTAGTTGATGAATGTTTTACCTCAGTTAATGGATTAATGCTATATTATGTCATGATTGGAGTACCTTGCATGCTCATTCTCTCTCTCTCTCTCTCCATCTATCTATCTCCCTATCTTTCTCCTTCTCACCCCTTCCCCCTCCCTCCCCCACCATCCCCCCTTGTTTCTTGTCTTTCAAAGTTCTAAAGTATCACAAATGGCCTCACCATATGTTGGCATGTTGGACTTTCCAGTTTCCAGATCCATGTCAAATAATTTTTCTTATAACTTTCTCAGACTCTGGTATTCTGTTGTCACAGCAGAAAACTGGGTAGCAGAAAAAATCCCTGCAGAAGATATGGGATTTCTATTTCAAAAAAAGGATTACTGACAGTAGTCCAGCCAGATGGCTAGAACATTTGAGCCAGTTTCTCAACTTCAAGTATAGCAAAAAGGACTTGATGATAGCTACATGGATAGATTACAAATGAAAATAAGAATCAAGAAATTTGTACTTTGGGGTCAAAGAGTAATCAAATTAACTTAGCTCTCAGGGGTTGAGTTATCAAGTAGTAGTACTTAAGTATTTATTCTTATGCACTTGCATATGTGACAAGAAAATTTCTTTTACTACAGCATAAGCAACTATCATTATTGCACAGAAATGCTTGATGGTCCCTGGCAGATAATTTCTTCCACAAAAAAATTTATATTTTCTCCATCCCAGCATATTGGACAATATGTTCATATGTATTTCTCAAACTCACATTGTCAGGACTTTCAGAGCAAATTTTTTTTTCTATATCAGGGGTTTAACTTTCACCCATAATAGAGTGAATTCCAAGGATATTCTGACTTGTCTGAAGAAGGAGGAACTTGAGTGACCCAATAAGCTGAGGACAAGATAATGGGAGGGTAAATGAAGGCAGGACATGTCTACAGTTCCTCTAGTCCACATCATTCGTGTTTATGTTCTGTCCCCTCTGTTACAAAGATGACTAGCAGAGTGGTCCAGAATCATGCTTCCATTTGTTTACTTACTTTTCACGTTGTAATTGCATATTCTTCACATAATTTTGTAAACACATTCCTAAGAAACGTCATCCAAACAAAGCAACACCCTGCCTTTTTTGATTTCTGAAGAAAATCAACTCGCTTCTGCATTTCCTTTAGATATCTCAAAAAGTAGCTATGCTTTCACCAGACACTGAGCTGTGGACCTGGATCATAAGTTTTTTTTCAACCTACAGTGACTTTTCTACTCCTGTATTAGGTACAGACTTCTGAATGTGGCTGTATGGCTTTACAGAGGCTCAGAAATAATGCTAAGAGACTCATAAACCTGTCTGTCCATATAGCTTTGAGGAGTCCTCTCTATTCTTTTGAATCTATCTAAACTAAATCAACAGCTTTCATTCATAGATGAGAACCACTATCTTCCCAGGAACTTAAGGTCTTTTTGAAAGTTTATGCTAATAGTATGGTTTCTTTTATTTTCACTTACAGATCTGTGATTTTTTTCACCGAGCTCTAAGAATTACAGCACATGATATATTTTGACACTAAAAAGTAAATTCCTTTAATTTAATATTTGCTGTCATTTGCATATTTAAAAATAGATCCCATACTTTCAAATTTATGTGTCAACTGCTTCTACTTTTTTATCCTTTCTTTTATACTAAAATTGATATTGCTACCACCATCCCAGATCATAACATGGCTTTACCAGAATTAAGACACAATTAAGAGACCCAATTCAATGTTTTATAATTTCCTAATATTGGCTGTTTAAAATACAAATTTAGTTATGAAGCTCTGTCCCTTAGGGAAATTCCTGTGACAACCAAATCAATTTTTGGCAGTTAAGTTTCAAATAACAGTGGGGCTTCTGTTTTGGTTCTGGGCAATTTCTTACCTGCCACTCAAGAATCTTTCCTCAGATGCATCTTTTGTAAAACCTATCTAGGAGTAGACTGTTGATTGACAATATCAAATGTGATTCATTGATATAATGCCAGATACATATATAAGCAGCAAGGAATTTGATTAGCAACTTCATAATAAAGTTCTAATATTGGAATATTTTAACATATACTCAACTAGAATTATATATGCATTCCTCTTAACTCATGCCAAACCTATCTTGGCATTTAAAAAAGAACGTGTTAATGATGGGGACCCAAGCTTTAGGGAAAAGGTTAATAAAGATAAAAGTGTTACTTGAATTTATTAAAGGACGATTTAGTAATTAAAAACACCACAGCTGTTAAAGATGATATAGTAATGAGACTTTGTAATTAAAAGGTCCTGATAACTCCACTCACAAAGATCATGCTCAATAATAGAGCTGTGTATGCTTTCCGAATGTAGAGGTGAGGAAAGAGTTTATGGTACAAAGCCTCCTTCACAATGAATTATATCCTCCATATTTGAAGGGCCAGAGTGACCCAGAGCAGAGACTTTACATGTTTACTTGTAAGTGCATGTATGAACATGATACATATCTGTAACCCAAATTCTGAAACATCATTGACTTACATGTCAGAATTACTTATTAATACAGTATAAAAATCATGCTAATGAAAATGAAATGCTATTTTCCCCCTTTTTTTCACATCATTCATGAGCGGAACATCCTTGAACTCTGCCTATAGAGAAGCCTGAGCCATTTATTTTTTTCAGGACATAGATAGTGAATCAAGGTATGATTCCATATTCCTCACACATAAGCCATTTGAGACATACATACTTCTTCTGTAGTCCAAGAGAATACACAAATGACATCACTCAAAAACAGTTGTAGGACAATATATAAGCTTGAATTTGTGTTAGATAGGACCTTATATGATATTTTAATTTAACATTCTTCAAATCTGGTTTCTAATTTTATAAAAAATATAAACCAAACCATTCCTATTTTTCCATTTTAAAATGAATTTAAACCATGGATATCAAAACATTGAAAAATATGATCTTTATGCAAGCCTTGCAAATATTAGTATTTCATTTTAATTCTATGCTTTCTATGCTGAAATTTTATTTTCATTAAATAAAAATACTAATCCTATATTTAAAATTAAAACTATATAAAGATCACATTAAAATTTTTGGAAAAAGCTGTATCTTTACTGAAATAAGTTAACCATAAAATGAATTTATTCTAATCCAATATTGGCTGCAAAGTGTTTGTATATCTGTAAATGTTTTGGCATATTTCCTTTAGAATAATTAATTTTATTCAGGGTCTGCCTAAAGTTGGAACTTAATCCAGTAGAATCTCGACAAGAGTTTTGTGCCTCTCATCAATCATGTATCATGTTTGATCTTAAAATTTTTTATCAGATTTTTTGTATATTTTAACTATTTGTAATTGATTATGAAATATAGTGTATAATATATACATATGCATATGTGTGTATGATTGAGTTATTAAATCAGTCGAGTTTCTCCATAATATGGCAGCAATGATTTAAAAAAAAAATTTCAGTGTTGATCTTCATGGTGGCCTTGATGGTGCACACCCAGCACTTAAGAGTCAGAAACAGAATCTCTGTGAGTTCAAGGTCAGCCTGGTCTACAGAGTGAGTTCCAGAACACCCGGGGATATGTAGAGGGACCCTGTCTCTGAAAAAAGACAGACAAAACAACAAAAAGCAGAAACTAAAAACCATTTTATTTATTTACTATGTCACAGAGGTTGAGAGGCAGGGCTACACATCCTGCAGCATGCATGCATGTGGTCACATGTAGACACAAGCGAAGTAGTTCCTCTTCCCACTGTGTGGCTCCCAGGGATTTATATCAGGCCATCAGTCTTGTTAGCAGGCTCAGTTATACACTGAGCCATCTCACTAGCCCAGGTACAATGATTTTAGTGACAATATTCTGTGTCACGTTGTATCACTCTACACTATTGGCTGTATTTAAATTGATCTACTCTGTCCTGAAGACTTACATGGGACTTAGTGAAACCAGTCATTTGTTTTCTACTTCAGATACTCTCCCAGGAACCTATGGAACTTGAACTAGGGGCCTACTGAAATTGGAGCCAATCTCACTAAATTCAGTGTTTTAATCTAAGGAGCATTCCAAGGCTTGAACATCATGACTGTCTTCCTTTCTACTTTGGTGTATATCCCCCCAACTTTTCTAGAATGTCTGTTTCACCAAACCCAGTTCTTTGGGAATATTAAATAAGCTTAATCTAAACCATACTGAGAAATATCCAGAACTTTTTCTTAAATTACTAATTTCTAAATTAAAAAAAAAATTAGATGGGTCCAATTCCAATTAGTAAATTAAACATGATATACACTGAACCCATATAATAACTTTCTTTTTACTAGTCCCTAAAGACATAAGGAGGGTAAAAAAGATAATTTACAGAACCTCTGAACATGATCATTTGTTTCCTATTTGCTATGTGACAATATCCTCTAAGCGATAAAGGAGCTCATAAGACTCGAGAAGCTAACAAAACTTCAAGATTAAAAATTTTCAGAAAACTTTAAAACTCTTGAGGCTCCTCCCTCAAACCATATGAGCAGGGTGCAGTTGCCTGGGTAGATAGACTTCAAAAGATCTGTCTCCAAGTTCGAAATGGGGCTCAGGAATACAGCTTTTCTGAGTTATCACTTATGCTGTGGTGGACTTTTTGGTGAGGTGGCTGCTGGTGAGTCACCCATGCTTCGCTCAGAGTCCCTCCCTCACCTGTACTTCTATAAATAATCACAGGAAGTGTACCAGTTAACCAACCTAGAGCTGAGGTATCAGGGTGAAAATAAATTACTTCATGTCTCCTCAGGAAAAGTACCATTACACTGTTGTGGTCAGTACATTCCTACACCACAAAACAATTTGAGTTTTTCCACACTGACCCTCATTGAAGATTTGGTCACTGTGGTTTTTTTTTTTTTTTTAATTGATTTTATTTTTGAGAAAGGGTCTCATGGGGCTCAGGATGCCTTTGAGGTCACTGTATAAGCATGGCTTTCAACTTCTTTTTTTTTATTATTAAATACTTTATTTTTTTTCTTCAAGTTACATCTCAGTCACAAACCCTTCCCTATTCCCCCTTCCTGTCCCACCCTTCCACCCTCTTCCCCCTAATAGCTTCCCCTTTCAGTCCAACAAATGGTTCCTTCTCTTATAACAGTAAACACTATACAAAACAGCAGAAATAAATATGCCACATTTATGAGAGTTAAATGGCCCAGTATACCTTCCTAATGTCCAGTTCATACATATTTGGCCCCTGACTTTAACATTCTACCATCTAACCATCTCCATGAATTTAAAGTTCTGTAACTGACTTAGCTTTCATACTAACTTGCATCACTATTATAACCATCTTCTTAGATCTAGGACACCCTCTTGATTCCTAAACAACTCAAAATTTAACTATGAGACTCTAGCTGTCTATTCTTCAACCACCTCAGAGACCTGAGAGGGATAAATATATCTGATTATATAGGAAGTGCAAGGCCTGCAGCTTCCAAAACTAAGAAATGACAAACCAGTGACTGCCTGGACAGTTCCCATTTTCTCTCCGTACATTACAGCATCAGTCTTCAGCCTTTGGGTCCTGTTTCTCTGACAGACATTTGTTGTAGAGCAGGGATTATGAAGGACTTACCTACCCTGTCTTGGCAGAGTTAGGCTGTCGACTTCCCTGCTACCAAGTTTTGTCCTTTTTGGACAGCAGTCTGTCGGCAGTTGGTGCAAGGGGTCTTTTCATGTCAAGAGAAAGGCTTGCCACTAATTCAACCATCTTACAGTGGAGGTTCTTCGATGCTTATCTTCTACTTGGAGTAGAATAGTGGGTGCTGTCAGGAGCTGATATGTCTCGATATCAAAAAAAAAAATCTTAATTTAAGACCGCATCTTTGAATGCCATATTCTGCAGATCTCTTGGGGTTTTTGAAGATGCCCTATCCATCTCTTGTATTTAGATAAGCAAGTGTTGCTTGTCTCTTAACAACTTGATTACTGAGTAGCTTAGAGAATATCTGTGATAGACTGTCATAGTAGCTAACAAAGTGACATGCTTGCATGACTAGGAGTTTGTTTTTCTTAACTATCCTAGACCGTTTTAGATGGTTGGTATCAAGAGGCCAGAGCTTCACATTTCATTTTTAAGTATCTCTAGGTACGATACCATTAGGAAATGTTACCTTTAATTTTATATCAGTATACAAAGATCTATTCAAATGTGGCTAAATATACTCTTAATTTTGTATCAATATACAAAGATCAATGCCTATGCAGCCCAATACAATCTTAATATTATGTACATTTCTTAACAGCCTCTCTGGAGGTAGGAAACTAACTAGAGACCTTATTTCGAAGAGCTAAGCAAAAGAAAAAGATGTAATATCAAACAAAAATGTTTATTAGAAGATCAACAGAATATAAAAGGAAGCCACACATCAAATATGTTTGAATTCGAGTAATAGGCTTGTGCTTTGAACTATCAACAACCAAAACATCATGTCAAAACATCAGTAAATAACATCTCTAGATACAGTTCAAGCTTAATTTGCATAGCTGTTATGCTGGGGTGACACTCTGAATTCATTTTATGCATATTTCTTGATCTTTCAAAGACGGGTATAAGATTGTTATTGGCCTGGTAGATTGTAAATGATAGCTCAGCAATCCTGTTTCCACATGCCCTATCTATACACCTTCTGCTCACTGACAGCTTGCTTTCTGGAATATTTGGCTAGGAATTACTCAGTTGCCTCTTCCAAAAATATTCCTCTGTCTTTTCCTCTATAGTCAAGAAACATATCTTTTCCTTTTGGACTTTTTTTAAGTGTGATTTTCTTACACTGTCTCTAAGTTTTCTTGTTATTCTTCTTTAATTTTTGGAATGATATGAAAGTGAGAAATGTCATGATATAACATTTATAACCTAAAAATACTAAACCATGTGGTCCAAGAAACTCTACAAAGTTGCAAGTATCTCTTACAGCTTTTTTGACAAAAGAAAAATAAGAGCAAATAAAAATCAATTTGGGAAGGAAGAAGAAATTATTTTACTATCTGAAGCAACATCATAAGCATACACACACACACACACACACACACACACACACACAAAATTTTGCCAAATAAATGTGAAATATTTAACTTCTAAAATAGTGATTGGTAGTCCAAAGGACTCATGTGCTAGGTGTTTGAAATATATTTTTTCTATTTCATACACATATGATACGCAGGTCCAATAAACAATGTTAGTATACTTAATAAAATTACAAGCAGGTAACAGGACATTCAATTTCTTATAGTTAACATAAGAAAGAGATTAAAAACTCAGAGCTAGAAAATAAGAAGCACCAAAGGCAAGAACTATTTCCGGTCACTGAGATGAACAGATGAACAGAAATCAAACAGAGTGTTTGAGAGAAAGAATGGAAAACTGCACTGGTTTCAGACTACAAAACAGGACCTGAAGAAACTGTAAGAAGTGTTTCAGGTGTATGATCACCTAGCTTACCGACGTGAGGTTAGGGCCCACTTTCCATGTTTTCATTTTTTTCCCCAAAAGGAAAAATAAAATTAAAAGAAAATGTTTTTTTCTTTAATCTCAACAAGCCTCAGAATTTATCAGGTGTCTTCACTTAAAAACAAAAAAAAGAAAAAAATACATGTTAGCAAGTAGAAACAAATTCAAAAGCCACAGCCTCTGACTCTAAGATACAGTGCCAAATCTCAGACCAAGTAACTTCACATACTTCCCAGCAGCTAAGAAGTGAGAAGTTCTGAGGGGAAGATCTTTAGGTAGGAAGAACAAGATGGAGTTTTCTGCAAATAGGATCCAGGAACACCCACAACTGGAAGCTTACAGTATGGATTGCTATGACCTATAAGAATTTATGTCTCAGAGAAAAGAAGTCTGTGTGCAGTGATGCTGCTACTCTCAGGGATAAACTCAGAAAAGAAAAGCTTGATGAACTCATGCCATGGGGGCTCAGAACCACAAAGTCCCAAGAGAAGGAAGAAACTAAAACAGAGGCAAGTAAGATTTACATACCTATAAGGTATACTGTAGACTTAAGAATTGATCTGGTTTATCTTAAGTCTACAATATACCTTATAGGAATCCATATCTGACTTGTCTCAGTGTTTTGTTTTCTTCAGATTATTATTCTGAAAATTCTACAAATGCCCTTCATGTGATAAGCATGTTCTTTTGAACAAAAATTTTACCAAGTGCATTTGTAATTGATGGTGATCAAATATTTTGAGCACTTGATTAATCAGAAGTGCTACCGATGCTTTATTTAAAATAATGTCATGGTTGTAATTTACAGTAAATACATCAATGTGTGGAGTGGTATCCACTGGTTTCTTCTTCCAGTAATTGTCCTTGGGATTTATTTCTAACAAATATGCTCATAGAAAAAGGAAGAAGACTCCTCACTCCCTAATAGAGTAGTATTACTATGAAGAAAGAGATTTCTTAAGTAGTTAAAGCTGCCCAGAGATTTGCAAATTGCCCATTAACACTTACTTTACACTTGCCTTGAGAGCTACCTTTCATGTCATGGATCCTGTTGTTGCAATTGTTATCCTGGCTGTGTTATTATTGTCAGTCACTGATAAACAAGCCCTCACCAACAAAAAGGCAGGAGGCAGGAGAAAGAGCAGGAATGGGAGATGAACTCACCTTTTTTGTGTGTGTGTGAATTTTACTCTCATTTCTCCCACTCTTTTCTTCTCATTTATTGAAATCACTCTGTAGCTCTGTGAGGGGAGAACAAAGGAATGAAAATTCATTTAAGCACTCTCTTTTGTTTATGTTAACATTCCATCATACACTGTTTAACAATTTAGTAAATGTTTATTATGCACAGTGCTGCATTCTCAAGAGAATAAATAAGTTTCTGTCAGCACTTCTTTTATGAAATCCTATTTTGGTTGTGGAGTTTAAAAATTCATAATAAACACTTCCTTCAGGAAGAAGCCACAAAAGGAAATGCTTTGACACCGTTGATAAGTGTGCTTGTAACTAAAGAAATACAAAACAAACACAAGGATAAAGATTCACTGAGTGAACATTTGGAGTGGAGGAGGGGAGAAGGAAAGGGTGCAAATAGGACCCAAGTGAGAGAGGAGAGAGAATTATTAATTCTCAGAATTCGTGATATTTTAAATGAAATAGAAGCAGACATTTCTGATGGGTTCAGCGTTAACATTCTCAGCTATGTCACCATCATACTTGTAAAATAAAAATGGAAAAGTACAAAGAATAAACTAGATAATGTCCAATATCTTCCAGGTTCCAAAGTTTTATTGTTCTATTATTTTAAAGGGGTGTGGAAAGAATAGAAAATAAATGTCAAAAGATGAATAATAGCAATCCTTAGTACTTTTCTGCTCATACATCCTACATCAATTTGACTTCCATAAAAACGCATGCTTACATGTGAACACATAAAGCACACACACACACACACACACACACACACACACACACACACACACCCCAGAGAACTTGCATACTCCAAGTACATATTCAAAGGTGAGAGAATTTGGAGGAAAATTATAACAGACCTCAGTACTGTCTTTTTTTAGCTGCTGAAATCTTTGTAGTGGTAGAGAATAGTAGTCAGTTGATTAAAAGTTGTAAAGCACTTTGAGAAGCATTGTGGAAGTTTATTTTATCTTTTATAACTTTACACAGACAGTACATGATGACAGTATTTCAGGTGAGACAGATTAGAGTACAAGTGCTCAGTAATTTGTCAAATTCACAGTACTCCAACCAAGTGGCTGGGTCCCCTCCTGACCCATCTAACCTCATGTCTCTGAAGAAGATTTTTACATGAGTTACTCACTAACCAAATGCAAGCTTTACAACAGAATGAAGGAGATATTTCTTTCTATATAAAATAATATAGGTAGATAATACAGATAGAATAATATGGACAGACAATACAAATAAAATAATATCTAGGACCAGTAAGATAGTTCAGAAACAAAAGGCACTTGTCACCAAGCATAATGAACCAAACTCAATTCTTGGAACACTCAAGTAAAAGGAGAGAATCAACTCTCAAAGGCTGTTCTTTGACTTTCAATTATATGTCATGGCATGCACTAGTCAATGTACACACATACACACATGCATGTATGCACACACACTCATTATATAAACAATAAAACAATGTCTGGAATTGGCAGAAAACAATTTTTTAAATCCATAGGTTAGATATGTTGATATCTTAAATATTCTCATATTTTAGAGAAATTTATATTAACTTATCAGTATAGTAACATTTCCCAATATTATTAAACTTTCATTAAGTCCATACTTTTGAGTGGTCACATAAATGTATCACAATATATTCGGTGATTGCGTTGTACCAAATAATTAGGCATGGATCTATTAGTCTTGAACAAAAGCCTCAAAGAATATTTTTAAATAATGAACAAATCAGTTAGTTTTCTGTGCCATATAATACATTGTCAGAAACTTAGTGCCCAAAGCTTACATGTAATTACACAGCAAGCTTAATAAGATAGTCTTATAAAATCTTATATTGTCATGAGGACAACAAATATAATTTCCTCTATACTTTATTGGTTAGAGTCAGAGAGATCATAATATGACACCAAGCAAATGCTGCTTTAACATAAGAACTATTTTGAGATGAACAAATATGAGTTCCTAAAACCTTGTATTTAGTTTTAATCTGTTATTTATCAGTTTAGTATTCAACCCATAACTAGGAAACTCAGAACAGGAATAGCAAGTTTTCTCCTTTACAGAAGAAAAGCCTTAGGTACTTAGATATAGGCATAAACACCAACAGGAAATGTGATTCTCCATTCTAGGTTACTTCTGCCCCGGGAGCCTCATTGGTAGATAGAGTTGCCGAAGCAGAAAACATCTTCATGATACCTTATTACCACAGGTGAAGGACTTGGTTTTAGTGATTTCTGCACTGGGATTCCAGCAATACGTAATGTTTCTTTGCAGCAAATTCTAACTCGGGTAGGAAGTCTCTCCAAAATGGAAGTATAGTAATTCCTCATTTCCCTCATTTTCAGGTAATTTGTGAAATAAAGAGCAAGTTATTATGAGGTTACAAGAAGACAGATGACTTAAGAGTTCAGTGACATTGCCTGAGACATGCTCACAGTAAGATCCTAATAATTCCATCTTATTGTGGGAGCATATGTATAATCAGAATCAAGTGACCAGCACAGAATATAAGGAGGTCAGATCTTTTCCAAGAGCATTTTGTCCCATTTTAACCTGTGCATTAGTTTATAAAGAAAAGTTATCTTTACCTTATCCAGGCTTTGCACTCAGCAACATGGTATAGCTCTCAAGTTATCTAAATATTTTATCTTCCTCAGTAAAATTTCCTCGGGTTCTCCCTATAAGTCTCAGCCTTTTTCTTGTTAGGACCGTTTTTAAATAATACATGAAGTTTGGTTGCTACTGAGTAGAAACAAGTGTTCCACTGACCGCCACTCATTCTAAAGGAAATTGATTGTTGCCCTTTCATTAGCTCATATTTGGCCACTATTAACTTCGAAATGTTTCAATATATATGACACCCAAAAAGGATGTGTCAAAGTGTGACACACTAGTTTTTATTTTTTAATTTTACTACTTATTTCAGAAGATAGTTTTAATATCTAAGATTTTTACTTTTAAAGTCTTAGTATTACATTTGACCTGTAAAGAATATAAATTGTTCACTTTTACTACTGAGAAGAGCACAGAGATTTCTGAGTCTATGGTAACAAGAAATTGTGAGGATGTCTCATAAGACTTTGGTCATCTTTCTTTGATTCTTCCTATTCTCTTTTAGCACAGTACATTTTCAATTAATTCAAAGTTTCAGATATATTTTTAAAATTCAAAATTTTAATAAATATTCCCTTAAATATTTTGATGGCCATTATAGAAATTGGAGTGCCTCTTTAAAATACATCTCCATATATTTCTTCCTGCCTTTCTTGACACCTAGAAAAGGTTACTGTGGTCTTACAACAAAATGTTCCTATAAAATAAAGATAGATATAAGAATCTTTTAGATTTGAATATCTAATTGTTAGCAACAAATTAAAATTCCTTTTATACTATAACATTGTCTCTTGAAACTTTGATTTGTATCTCCTCTCTTAAAACATAGATGGCAAAACATTGAATATTCTTGAATAAGATAGAATATAAAATTACTTAGCCACAAGAGTCAAGTACTTTATGTATGCAAGTCTAAATTTAAGATATACATTTCACTATGTACTTTACTTATACAATCGCTAACCTTAATGTCTAGAATAAATGTCTAAGATACAAAGAAACAATGGGAATATTTCTTTTAAACACTGAATATTCTATAAAAATCTGTAAAGGTCAAGTAATGTCCTTGACAGAGATTTTTCTGAGGTAGAAATGAAGTGCTGAAGTAACTCAAGTCTTCCCCTCATGTTCACAGTAAAACAACTGCAGTTTTATCTGCTAAATCTTTGCACAGGGGGCTAAGTGAGCAGAGCTTTTCTTTTTGTGTGTGCTTAAACATCTTCAAAAATGTAAAGGCCATCTGAACCCTGAAGTTAGGTCAAGTGGAAGGAAATGCTCTCTTGCCACCCACTCTTCATGCCCTCTGCCCAAACACACAAAGCCTAGTTCGACTCCTGTCTGACTTTGTCCTCTTGGCCTTCATATAAAGTCCCACCCTTATAATTTAAGCACTTCTAGAACATGTCACCAGCAGACTCTATTTGTGATTTTACTTCCTCTCAATAATTGCAGTCAATAAGAAGTCATGATGAATATATGAGCCGTAGACATGCTGCCTGGCTATATCTTAAGCCCTGTGAGATCAAAATGGTGCACTTAGTGGAGAAGTAACTGCCTTGAGGAATATACGGTGTTGTTTCTTTCTACTTTCTTACCAGTGAGGGAATCTAAGGAAGTATTTTTACTTTCATTTCACCTTTTTGCACATTTCTTTATAATTGGTAGTTGTAGAAGATGGAAGAGTATTTAAAATGCACTATGATTATGCTACCTATCTCCGTAAAATTTCTCATATTGCTCAACAACAGTGTGTTGAAAGACTGATCTTCTATGGCAAGAATGAAGCAGGAAAGCCTTTTCTTTTTCTTTGGCTTATCATCATCATCCTTGCTCCTATTCATGTTACTACCTGGAAATAGACAGTTTCAATTTCCGCATGGGTGAGCCCTCCAATGGTGGAGATTTAACTAGAACTTGAAATCAGGAGAAGAAAGCAGGATATGAACGGCTTACATGAGCTCTAAGAAATATGGAGGTGTTGCCAGTATAACACATCTCAACTAATGCATAAATTATTCACTGACAATATCATGCTGAAAAATTGTTGCTTACTACTGAAGAGCTGGTTGTATAATTAAGAATACCTGCTGTTACTCTAGTGAACCAGAGTTGGTTCCCAGTACCTCCATAAGGTGTCTCTCATCAGCCTTAAAGCTCTAGGACAGTGGATCTCAACCTTCCTAATGCTACAATCATTTAATGCAGTTCTTCAGGTTCTGGTGACCCCCAACAAATAAACAAATATTTCTGTTGCTACTTCCTAACTGTAATTTTATAACTGGTTATGAATTTTAATGTAAATATCTGCTATGCAGATGGTCTTAAGTGACCCCTGTGAAAGACTCATTCCACCCCCAAAGGGTAGCGATCCACAGGTTGAGGACCACAGTTTTAGGGGATCAGACACATTCTTCTGTTCTCTGGGGTCACCTGTTTTCCTATGCACATAATTCTTTCTCTTACCATCTTTCTCTCCTTCCCTCTGCCTCCCTCAGACACACATATATAGTTACAAATGAAAATAAATAAATCTCTAAAACTTGTTGTTCACAGTGGAGTGTGGATGCCAGTGATCCCAGCACTTGGGAAACATAAGGAAGAAAATTGCCACAAGTTCCAGGCCAGTCTGATCTACATAGTTCCAGAGGGACTAGTGCCAGTGAGATGGCTCAGTGAGTGAAGATCTTTTCAGCTAAGCATGATCACCTGAGTTCAGTTTAAAGAAACTACATCATAGAAGGAGATGGCAACTCTCTCAAGTTTCCCACATAGCAGACACACACACATCATTTAATGTTTTCTATTCCAATAATTTTGTGAGTACTTGAAATTTGTTAAGATATTTAAGCCTCATAAAAGTTATATGAAATTAGTAATATTGCTTTACCATGTAAGACACAAGCTATCAAGTAACTTGTATAGAATCATGCATCTAATCAGAAGAAGATAAATTGCAAGCTTTCATTCCTAAACACACCTGTATTCATGTATTCCAGTTGTCTTTTATAACATTTTAAATTTCTCTCCGGGTTGAATCATATTGCAAGTGAAAGTATACCATATATTGTTCATTACTTAATAGTAATATTTTATCTTCCAAATGTGAACTATATTATCAGAATCTAGAACTCTAAACATTAAAGCAGGAAGGTTGGTGTAAGTCTGAGTCCAGCCTAGGCAACATAGTAATATCTAGGCAGGCCAAGGCTACAGAGTGAGAGACATGGGGCAGGATTAAAAAAAAAAAAAAAAAACAGAAAACAAAAACTTTGAGACTTTGAGAGAACATGCTGTTTCACCTTTCACCTGAACTAAAATTTCTTTGAGTGTGCTCTGTGGAAACGTCTCCTGATACAGACATCTGAACACTCAGCCTTGGGGCTCAAATCAATGCTTGTTTCTTTTGTATAGTGAGTAACCTAGCAAGGTAACCTCTAATTGCAATACCAAGTCAGTGACAGACAAAGATGAGATCACATCCAAGCCAGTAGTCCCAAGGCACAGGTGGATCTCAGCCAAGAGAAGGGGAAGCAGATGTTTAAGTTGGTCAGGGCAGTATACAATTAGGAGTTCTTTGAATTTTCGAAGAAGACTATTGATGCTGAAACAACCACTTCCCAGCATGTGTACAGTCTGAAGATACCTGGAAAAGAAAGCTGAACGAAGGGACTTTGGGATCCCAGTCACCTAGCTGGAAACAGGGCCACATTGCTGGAGGGAGAAAAATAAGTGGCAATGCTCCCTAGAGAGCACTGCTCCATTTCCCTGGGCCACAGTCTCTGCAAGGTGCACAATAAACCCTTCTACAAAATGCATCCATTTTCTGTGACTTCCACTCTCGCAAAAACACTTTAGTGACTTTATTTCAAGCCACACCAAATTCAAAATCTTCACACAGTTGCATATTAACTCGAGACTCTGTACTCTAGAACCTGGGTAAGCTTAGATGACTAGAAATAGAGCTGAGACCATTTCCTTATGTCACTCTCCTGCTACTTCTGCTTCTGCTTCTTTTTAATTGAGACTCAATGTGCCTGGGCATCATCCCATCAAAACTAATATTGGAAAACCAAGATGGTCTTGTTTTTGAGAAGAATAAATCTCTTATCACATTCTAAATAAAAATGATTTAAGTGTTTAATTGGGTATGATGCTTAGACTTAGGTGTCTAGTATCAGTCAAATGATTCAAAAGTTCTGAATTCTACCTTCAATTTCTTTGCATGTAAGACTATTAAGAAGACTGCTGATCTGGGATGGGGACTGATATGTAGGGACACTCTACTCTGGAGGAGTGGGACAGAAGGGATATGGGGTGGAGGGTGGGAAGGCAGGACTGGGAGGGGTGGAAAGAGGGCACTGTGATGGAGATGTAACCTGAAGTAATAAACAAACATAAAAGAAGAAGAAGAAGAAGAAGAAGAAGAAGAAGAAGAAGAAGAAGAA
>CAJQZJ010032693.1:1536450-1590148 GCA_907164525.1 Lophiomys imhausi | reverse complement strand
AAGAAGAAGAAGAAGAAGAAGAAGAAGAAGAAGAAGAAGAAGAAGAAGAAGAAGAAGAAGAAGAAGGAAAGAAAGAAGAAGAAGAAAATATCTGGAGGAGTCAAAACTATCACAAGAAGACCTACACAGCAAATTAATACAGGCAGAGGAGGGCTCTTAGAGACTAAGCCACCAACCAAAGAACTTGTATGGTCCTAGGCCCACTACACATATGAAGCTGATGGCTGCTTGATACTCACGTGGATCCTCTAACACTAGAGTGGGGGACTATTGATCTCTTGTTCTCTGTTGCCTCCCTCGGGACCCCATTTCTCTAGCAGAGATCCCTTGTCTTCCCTTTGTGGAAAAGGGGGCACTTAGTCCTGATGCAATTTGATGTGCCAGAGTGGGCTAGTACTGGGTGGGGGTGAGGAGTGGGGAGTGGAGGGTAGGGGGTTGTATGGGGGAAGTGGGTGGGAGGGTGGGACTGAAAGGAGACAGGAGAGGGGGTTACAATTGGAATGTAAAATAAATAAATTAACTAATCAAAAAAGGGGAAAAAAAGAAGACAGGATATCAGGACAAATGCATTAGAAACAAATCAGTAAAATGCAGTTTACGTATTCAAGTCCTAGACTAAGTACTTTGACAAACATTTGCATGCTAGAAGGAAGCATCCCTCTTGCAAATGATTACCACAGCATGCCCTCTAAACATTGAGTTTCCTTCATCTGATATTTTCTTAACCTAAACAATGTGCATGCATTGCCAAGCATTTTTATCTGATACTCTCTAAGTAAAAGCTCATAACAATGAAATAAAAACACACTTTCTCCTTCTCCTAAATAATTAACTTTGCAAGCATGATATAATCCCCCAGATCTTTAATATGACAGTGTTTCCTTATCTGTGCATATTGGATAAATATCTTACAGTATTTCAAAGTAATATAGACCAGAAGAAACAAGTATACAGGAGTCTGAAACAGTAACTCAGTGCTTTATTTGTAGAAATAGATTTTAGAGGTGAAAACCTTTTTCTTGTGGTTCATTGTTCTAAGAACTTAGTGATGACCTGGCAATATTTGTTCATAGTAATACCTTATGTAAACATACGGTGAGCTTGCATGTTGTTGGTGATATTACTATTAAATCTTTATGAAGGAAACTGCTGCAACATAATCCCTTTGTATTCTAGATAAATTCTGTCAACATTGTTTTTCCGTGTGTGTCAATTATGGATTTAAACAAAATAAGCTCTTCCAAAAAGTTTCAGTGATTAAAAATTAGCATTGCTCCCTGAGTTTATGCTACATTACCAGTTGACTGCAGTGCTATTTTTTCTTTAAAAAGAAAAGAATATTACTAGAAGTCCCAAGATTATCAATATTGTGAATTTCCTGAAGACACTTGCTGACTGACCCTGCATATCATGTGCTGACATAGCTCATACTTAGAGGGTAGAGTATTCTGCTCACCTTCAAACTATTTGTCATGAGTCATGGATAAGGCATTTTCTCTTTTTCATTCAGAATACAAGTGTTTGAATTTTCTCATAGTTTTAAAGTCCCATGACCCTGTATCACTTACAAAGCATACTCTAAATTTTCTCTTTTTGTGAAAGAAACACAACTTTTCTATTTTATTTTTAAAATTTTTATTAATTTATTTTTTAAACTACATCTCCATCAAAGTCCCCTTCTTCCTCCTCTTCAGGTCCCACCCTCCCTCCCTCTTCCCCATCTGTGTCCTCTGCTTCTCTTCTGATGAGGGGAGCCCTTATTTATAAAACCCCCTCAGTATATCAGTCACATGAGGTCTAAGAGCATCCTCTTCTACTGAGGCCTGATATGGCAGCCCAGCCAAAGTAATGTGTTCCACTAACAGGAAAGAGTTTCCATGACTGCTGGGTGGACTTTTTTATAGAATAGTTATGCTAGGTTCCTATTACTTCAGGTTTTTGGGTTGTAGGTTGGTTATCCTGTGCTATATGGTCAATATCCATGTAGAAGTGACTACATGCCATGTGTATCTTTCAGGATGAGCTTTTCCAGTTCCATCCACTTGGTTGAAAATTAGATAATTTCCTTGTTTTTAATAGCTCAGTAATATTCCATTGTGTAAATGTACCACAATTTCTTTTTAATGTTTATTTATTACTTCAAGTCACATCTCCATCATAGTACCCTCTTTCCACCCCTACCAGTTCTACCCTCCCACCTTCTCCACCCCCTCCCACCCCTCCCACTCCTCCAATGTAGAGTGTCCCAACATATCAGCCCCTCTCAGTTCAACAGTCATATGAGAGCTAAGAGCTTCCTCTTGCACTGGGGACCTACATGATAGCAACCCTAGGTAAATTGCCTCATTGATAGGTAACAAAGTCTATGTTCCTGATCCTTTTGGTGTGTTGGTTGTAGGATAGTTATCCTGTACTATATGGCTAAAATCCAGTTATAAGTGAGTAGATGCCATGTGCATCTTTCTGAGTCTGGGTTAGCTCACTCAGGATGAACTTTTCTAGTTCCATCCATTTGGCTATGAATTGCATGATTTCCTTGCTTCTGATAGCTGAGTAGTATTCCATTGTATAAATATACCACAATTTTTTTTATCCATTTGTCAGTTGAGGGACATCTGGGTTGTTTCCAGTTTCTAACTATTACAAATAAGGCTGCTATGAACATAGTTGAGGCTATGTCCTTGTGGTTTGGTGAGGACACCCAGAAGTGGTATGGCTGGGTCCTGAGGTAGGGCTATTCCAAGTTTTCTAAGATACCGACAGGGGGATTTCTATAGTGGTTGTACAAGTTTTCACTCCACCAGCAATGGAGGAGTGTTTCCCTTTCTCCACAACCTTGTCAGCACATGCTGTCATTTGAGGTTTTTATCTTAGCCATTCTGACAGGTGTGAGATGGAATCTCAGAGTCATCTTGAGTTGCATTTCTCTGATGATTAAGGATGTTGAACATTTCTTCAAATGTCTCACTGACATTGGAGATTCCTCCTTTGTGAATTCACAGTTTAGGTCTGTTTCCCATTTTTTGATTGGATTATTTGGTTTCTTGGTGTTTTAAATGCCTTCAGCAAGGTGGCTAGATACAAAATTAATTCAAAAAATCAGAAGCCCTTCATTATACAAAAGATAAATGGGCTGAGAAAGAAATTAGGGGAACAACATCCTTCACAATTGCCACAAACAATATAAAGTACCTGGAGGTAAATCTAACCAAGCAAGTGAAAGACCTGTATGACAAGAACTTCAAGTCCTTGAAGAAAGAAATTGAAGAGGACATCAGAAGATGGAATGATCTCCCATGCTCATGGATAAGTAGGATCACATAATAAAAATGGCTATCCTGTCAAAAGCAATATACAGATTCAATGCAATTCCTATCAAAATACCAACACAATTCTTTATAGAGTTGGAAAAAACAATTCTCAACCTCATATGGAATAACAAAAACCCAAAATAGCTAAATCAATCCTGTACAATTAAAAAACAAAAAAAAAAACAAACAAAAAAAAACATCTGAAGGTATCACCAACCCAGATTTCAAGGTATACTACAGAGCAATAGTAATAAAAACAGCATAGTACTGGTATAGAAACAGACCAGTGGATCAATGGAATCGAATTGAAGACTGAGAAATGAACCCACACACCTATGGTCATTTAATTTTAGGCAAACAAGCCAAAACCATACAATGGAAAAAGGACAGCATCTTCAACAAATGGTGCTAACTGGATGTCGACATGTAAAAGAATGAAATTAGACCCATACTTATCACCTTGCACAAAACTTAAGTCCAAGTGGACCTTAACATAAAGCCCGACACACTAAATCTAATAGAAAAGAAAGTGGGGAAAAATCTTGAACTCATTGGCACAGGTGACAACTTCTTGAACAGAACACCATTAGCTCAGGCTCTAAGACCAACAATCAATAAATGTGACTTCATGAAACTGAGAAGCTTCGGAGGCAAAGGACACTGTCATTAGAACAAAACGGCAGCCTACAGATTGGGAAAAAGATCTTTACCATCCCAACTTCTAACAGAGGGCTAATATTTATAATTTATAAAGAACTCAAGAAATTAAGTACCACAGTTTTTAAAATCCATTCTTTGGTTGAAGGACATCTGGGTTGTTATCAGTTTCTGGTTATTACAAATAAAGCTGTTAAGAGCATTGTTGAGCTGATGTCCTTGTGTTTGGTGAAGAATCTTTTGGATATATTCCCAGGAGCAGTATGACTGGGTTTTGAGATGGAACTATTCCTAATTTTCTAAGATATCTCCAGATTGATTTCCAAAGTGGTTGTATAAGTTTGCACTCCCGCAAGCAATGGAGGAGTGTTCCCCTTTCTCCAAAACCTTGCCAGCATGTGCTGTCATTTTAGTTTTGAGCTTGGCCATTCTCAGTTGTCTTGAGTTGCATTTCCCTGATGACTAAGGATAAGTGCCTCTTGGCCAATAGAGATTCCTCTTTTACAAATTCTAAGTTTATCTCTGTACCCTATTTTTTTGATTGGATTATTTGGTTTGTTAGTTTTTAATTTCTTTAGTTTTGTAAATTTTGGATATTAGTCCTCTGTCAGATGTATGATTGGTAAAGATCTTTTCCCAATCTGAAAGCTTATATTTTGTTCTAATGACCTTGTGTCTTTTGCTTTACAGAAGCTTGCCAATTTCATGAGGTCCTATTTATTGATTGTTGGTCTTAAAGCTTGAACTATTGATGTTCTTTTCAGGAAGTTGTCCCCTGTGCCAATGAGTTCAAGACTTTTCCCCACTTTCTCTTCTATTTGATTTAGTTTGTCAGATTTTATGTTTAGGTCTTTGATTCACTTGGACTTAAGTTTTGTGCAAGGTGATAAGTATGAGTCTAATTTCATTCTTCTACATGTTGACATCCAGTTACACCAGCACCATTTGTTGAAGATGCTTTCCTTTTTCCATTGTATGGTTTAGCTTCTTTGTCAATAATTAGGTGACAGTAGTGTATGGGTATTATTATTATTGTTATTATTATTAGTATTATTATTATTATTGTTTTTGAGACAGGATTTCTCCATGTAGCCCTGACTGTCCTGGATCCATCTCTCTCTGTGTAGACCAGGCTTGTTGCCACAGAGTTCTGCCTGCCTTTGCCTCTGGAAATAAAGGAATTAAAGGTATCAGCCACCACTGCCTGGATTGGAAACTTGTAACTTTGTTATTATTCAACTCTTGCAATATATGCAACAGTATACAAACTACATTCAGACAGACTACAGTGAAGATATTCATACTTAGAAACCAAGGAAAATAAGGGACTATGACCAGCATCATAAGAAAGATGAGAAATATTGCCTGGAACTCAGAAGAGAAGGACAGTGTTTACCACAGTTAGCAATAAAAATATACCAGATGTCCAAATTGGTTGCATATATATGATATGGTTTGTTTCTTTTATTCATGAGGCTAGATCAGTGTACAACTGATGATATATACAGTCAAGTGTCTTTTTCATTTAGGAAATTGACCAAAAAACTATAGGAAGTGTGTGCTATTATTTTATCTTGCAGAATCTAATTTGACAATGATCTTGAAAAACTAGATAAATTTTAGCAGTCTCAGGTTCTGAAGAATCTTTGCCCTTGTTGTCTCACCTTTAGATCCATCTTCTTCTCTCTTGTGCTGTGTTCCACTCCTCATCATAGCCTATGTGTCCTCCAGTTCATTGACATAGATATTGTAGCTTCTCTGAGTTCCTTTGGTGAAAGCAAAATCTATAACTAAACAGCCAAGGTAGACATTAATAAATGACCTTAAAATAATTCTAATATAAGCAAATAATTATTTTTCTTAAAAAGAAAGAAAGAAAAGAAGCCACTTTTAATCCCAGCACTCAGGAGGCAGAGATAGGCAGATCTCTGTGAGTTCAAGGGTAGTCTAGTCTACAAAGTGAGACCAGGACATCCAGGGATACACAGAGAAACACTGTCTCAAAAATTGAGAGAGAGAGAGAGAGAACTTTTGGTAGAAGAAAGTATGAAAAGCATGCAGACTTGGTTGCAGAGTACTAAACTGCCAAATTTGATTAAAGCTTCAAATTGAGAAAAACATTAATCCTACACCCATAAAAATAAGCTTAGATCATAAAGTCAAGGGCTAGGAAGTTTGAACTTTATTTGGTAGGCAAAGAAGAGGAATTTGAATGTTATTGAACAGAGGTGCCATAATCAAAGCTGTACTTTTGGAAGATTAATTTGTCAACTAAATCCAAAGGAGTAGATTAGAAGGAAGACTAGAAGCAGGAGGAAGAGTTATAGCAGTAGCTTAGTAAGGAGGATTAAGACTGTTAACTAAGACTGGGTAATGTACCAGGGGAAAGGGAGGTGTGAGTCAGCAGAAGAAGCAAGTAACAACCCCTGATGAATCACTGGTAAAAGGGGGAAGAAGATAAATAAATCAAAGAGCACTCAGAGGTCTTGGGTTTGTGTGTCTTAAAATGAATATTGGAAACCAGAAGGAGAAATCCGCACAGTGGGATGTGAGGGAGCCACAAGAGCTTTTTTTGTCAGTAACACTAAGACACTACTATCAAGGTAAAACTACTTAGGACTAAACCATGAAGGTCTGGGACAGAGGAGAACAAAGAAGAAATTAAGTGAACACACAGAGCCTCCGTGTCTAACCTTCTTGTTCTAAATTAGTTTTACAAGCCATTCTTTCTGCAATCTCATGTGCACAGGATTTGAATGTTTTCTCTGGTTCTTGGTTTAGTTCCTTGATTTGGCAGGTACCTAAAATCATGTAAATACTCTGAAAATACAGATATTTAAGCCAGGTTTAAATATCTTTGGCAAGATCTACCTTGTTATAAACCATGCTTTGTTGGGATTTGGTAATGATAACAGTCCAGGTTTCTTCCTGAAATAACTCATTTTCCTGCAGCTCTGTATTTAGTTTGGGGAGTTTTGACTTTGTCCAGATTTAGACTTTATTCTTTTGTCTAACCTGATGCTTACATGCTGTGAACTAGTCTTTGAGGGTGACATATTCCTGATATCTACTGTAATTTGTCTATTATTCTTTCTGCTTTCATGTCACATAATTATTAACTTCTGCTACCTACCCTACCATTTCTCTCTCTCCCTCTCTCCCTCCCTCCCTCCCTTCACCTTCTATCTCCTTTTCTCTCTGTCTCTCTCTCTCTGTCTCTCTGTCTCTGTCTCTCTCTCACACACACATGAGTTTTTAATCTGAGGCAGCAATACATATAAATTAATTGAGCTAATGTATCCACTCCTTTGACCTTCTAAACATGCTCAAATAACTTCTCTTCATGTGAACCTGCTATACCCCAATATTTCCATATTAAAATCTTAAAATTGTTGCCATGCATGGCAGGCCTGAGGAAGGGGCTCCATAGTCAGAAAACCTTGGAAACAGATAAAACAGAGGCAGAAAGGACACATAAAATATAAGCATAAATAATTTCCAGTCCATGTTTTTAAGGGCTTTTAGGTTGGCCAATTGCCTACAATCTCCCAAAGCAAACAGAAGTCTGGGGGAAAAAAAACAACAAGAGTTTTCCAAACAAAAGTCTGAAAAAGAAAAGAAAGGAGAAAACAAAAACTTCTGCCTTGATGCTGAGTCACTATACTCACAGAATAGTAGTCTCTTTGCAGTTAGCTTACCAGCTGTGCCTCTGTCACTTCCTTATCTCTTTAGCCATCTGTCCTCATGGTCTTCACTTACTGATGTCACATTTCAGGATGCCCTTGTTTCTGTGTCTTAGATATAGTTAGGTAAACTCAACAGTGACCTTTAATAGTCAAATAGTAATCAACAAGACAGATGCGGGTGCTTCCAAGGTTATGTAGCTTCCTTTGAAAAGAGAGAGGTCTCAGCCTAATGTTTGGCTGTGTATCTCAGCATCTGCTTTGATTTGCTACTGTGTGGAGTTTTTCATAGGTTAGCTATGCTAGGCTCCTATTCTTTTGGGAGCGTGGGTTGTAAGATAGTTATCCTCTACTGTATGACTAATATCCAGTTATAAGGCCCCTAGAAGCTTACAGAGACTGAAACACCAATCAAAAGAAGAAAACAAAAGGCACATATAGACTAGACCTAGGCCTTCCCTATACATTTATAGATGATAGAAATCTTGGTCTTCCTACAGATCCCTTAGCAAGTGGAGCTGGGGGTGCCGTCTCTGTCATGGACTATGTTGCCTGTTAGTGGAACACCTTACTCTAACTGGGTTGCTATGTCAGGTCCGAGTGCAAGAGGAAGCTCTTATCCCTCATGTGACCAATGAACTTAGCAGGATTGATATGTAGGGCCCCCCCCACACCCAAAGAGAAGGAGGGAAGGGAGGGGGAGGACAGTGGGAGGGTGGGACCAGGAGAAGAGGAGGGAGGGAGCTGTGATAAAGATGAAAATTGAATAAATAAAATAAATAAATATTTTTATTTAAAAAAAAGAAAAAAGAAAGGACTCTTAAAATTAAATCTTTAGGATAGTTATCCTGTACTATATGGGTAAAATCCAATTATAAGTGAATACATGCAATGTGTATCTTTCTGGATCTGGGTTAGCTCACTCAAGATGAGCTTTGTGGAACTATCATGTATGCCCCCAGTGCAAGAGGAAGCTCTTAGCCCTCGTGTGACTGATGAACTGAGGGAAGTTGATATGTAGAGGCACCCCACACCAGAGGAGTAGGATAGGTAGGAGAGGAGGTAGAGGGTGGGAGGATGGGACTGGTAGAGGTAGTGGGAGGGGGATGTGATGGAGATATAACTTGAAGTAATAAATAAACATTTAAATACAAAAAACTAAATCTTTAGAGTTAAACAAAGAAAATAAATCAGAGGACAGTGTAGATAATGTGAGAATCTACATGGCCTGAACTTAAATTATGGGATAAAATTATTTGCCATTCATGATCCTAGAAGCCAATCGACAAAAATATTTTCAGAAATATGTAATGCTTTCTTTCAATATTTCTTGGCTCCACTTAATATATATTAATTTTATGAATATTAAATTCATAAGAAAATTCTGTCCCAAATTATGTAAAACACATAAACTTTATTTCTCATATTTACTAATCAAGAAGAAAATAAACATTTCAAATCAGCAGGTACTGAATTGAAATTTGTGAGTTTCATTAACTGCATATAATTTTGTAAAAATTTTATTAGGTTTATCATCACTCTTCAAGGTGTTATTTCACTAATGCTCTTAGATTAAGAACTATTGCTTAAATTCTACGGCAGAGATGACTTAAACTGTTGAGCTGCCCTAGGGCACTACACCCCCATTTAAACCCAGGATTTATGTCGAAGAAGATTCTTAAAACAGAAAAGGAATGTGAGCCCTGAGTTGGATCTTGAAATGGGATGGGATAGGAGAAGGAGGAAAGAAGAAGGAAGAGAAGGAAAATAACAACTTAAAGTTGCAATGGGTATAGAAAAGGATTGATGAATGAACTAAACCATACTGGGGAGAGAAGCTAAAGTCAGATACAGAAGAAAGGGTAGATAGAGCTCAATAGTTCAGCTAGTGAAAATCTTAAACCAAAAAGATCTTCAGGCAACAGGGGCTAGTTAAGTGGCTACATCAAGTAACCTTCCTTCAAGGGAATAGATGGAAGAGATATTACAACAACTCAAGCTGTGGAAAATTAAAATTACACTGGACAGGTAGTGGGGCAAACCGGAACTCTGCCCCCTACTCTGAAACCCTACCTCTTGAGAGATAAGCCGTCAACTTCCTCAAAAGATGATTCTTCACAAAAAGCTTTAAAAACCTTGGAAAAAGAATAATAAGAAGTAACATCCTCAAGCATTATAAATTAAAATAAAATAAATTAAAAGAATCTCAGGTTTAGTGCTACTGAGCATAGAAATACATTAGGCCTTAGGCACAGCACAGCCAGGTTTCCTATTAATTTAAATGGGTAGAAATGACAAAGAAAATTCACATCAGAAGACTTATGAAATAAAAATGTCCATTCTGAACAAAGTCAACACAAGTTTACTGTGGAGGATTAAAGCCTTCACCACCTCATGTCAGTGGGGCGCCACCTTACTATTACCTGTTCAGCATCCCATTGTGTTTGGCTTTTGCAAGTTTGATCCTTAACTGCGAATTTCTTCCTCCTGATTGCACAAAGGCAGAATATGTCCTTTTGAAGTCACTTTTCCTGGGTGAATATTTTAAAGCTAGCTCTTTGCTATGTGGAATATATAAACTGGGCATTTGTACCAGATCGTGGGAAAGCTTTAGCAATCCCATCACATCTATACGGATTACTATTAATGTCAGTGGAATCACAGCAAGCCTGATGATCCACAAGCATCTGCTAAAGCTGCTGGAACAGAATAGACAATGGAGAAGGAAGAAAAATGCAGGATGAAAAACAGCATGGGGCCAGAAAGCCTGGAAAAAAATATTAGAAGACTTTGCTTTTGATCTTGTGTTTCAGTGACCTGTGGAACAAAACCATTACAATTATCAATACCACAGAACGACTACTGAAATTAGCATTTTAGGTGAATTTGCCTTGTTTTTTACTTGAATTTTATGTGTACATTTTTGTTTGTTTCTGATATATTGTAAGAATAAAATAAAACTATAATATTCATAGACTGTACAATAGATAAGCACAGAGGTAAAATTTTTTTTTAACTTTAGTTATCATGATTAAAAATAATAATTGTCAGGTTAAATAAATATTATAAATACATGAAGACTAATGTCTTTATTCAGATGGTTAAAGAGATAATATAGCTTTTAAGACTAAAGTTATTTTAAACAAATGACAAATATGCCTTCATGTATGTATTTGTAATTTTTATCAATGATAACAGTTCTTGTCATAAAAATAATATGTAAAATTGAAAGAAAAATATTTGGAAATATGTAATTTTTAAAATAAGAATAATAAGTAAATTATAATCTCATATTCTTCAATATGTGAAAAACATTAATATTCTCAATATAAAAGCACAAGTATTTTATATTGTCAAAATTTCTTAAAGAAAAATATATGGAAGACTATGATCTTCAAAAAGAAGTATATTGACATCTATAAGAGCATTTAAAATATTCTTTAGTCTGTTGAGTGAATTGAATATCCTTATCCGACTTCCCAAGTTTGAGTCCTAACTCCCAACATCTTGACATTTGAAGATAGAGAATCTGGAAACCAATTACATTCAATTGAGGGCATAATGTGGATCCCTTATGAAGACAGTATTAGTGTCTCTATAAAGACACTGGACTTTGCTTGTTTTCCTTCTTTCTACACACATGCACTAAATATTTGCCCATGTAATTTTACAGAAGAAATATGTTCACCATACAAGCCAGGTAGGAAGCTATGACCATGAATTTAGCTTGCCACCAACTAATCACATTTTTTCAGCCCTTTAACCAAGATAATAATGTAATGACAAACTAAGCTGATGATATGAGTAGTTGATACAAGAACAAAAATTGCAAATTAAGACAAATTTCTGAAAACGCATACAAACAAACATGTTACCACAGTTGATAATCATCATCAAACAAAAAAATGCCATGACAAATCAATATCCAAAACAGAAAATGGCCTATTAGATAAAGAATAACAGAAAATGTCGAAATGTTTAAAGAAGATACAATGAGGCATGAGAAATCAAACAGGTGAGCATGTGGGTTGGCAGAAAATGCAAAAAGATACACATTAGCCCGTGAAAATGAAGTTCTCAGACAAAGTGAAGCAGGGGAGACAGAGAAATTAGGATGTCAGCGAAAGGCAAATGATGAGCTGGAAAAAAAATCCAACAAGGAGTCAAATAGAAGGCTGGAGAATCATGAACAAATGAAATTTATTTTGTAGTTTTGTTTATATTTCTTTTTTCTGTTTTCTGAGATGGGGTCTAATTATGTCACTGGCTGACCTGGAACTCACTATGTAGACCAGGCTGACCTCCCAGTCACAGACATCCACTTGCCTCTGCCTCCTTGGTGCTAATTACAGGTGTGCATCACCACCATGCTTGTCCCTCAAAATGTTTAAATATTAAAATAGTTTTAGAATAAATATTAAAAGATGGCCTGAACAAACTATTAAAACAACTCATTGTTTTGGAGGCATAGCTGATCCATATTTAATAAGAGTATGCTGGTAAACATCTGGATTGGTAGTGGAAATGACTATCTTAGTTAGGGCTTTATTGCTGTGAAAAGATGCCATGAACCCAGCAACTCTTCTATGGGAAACATTTAATTGAGGGTGGCTAACACATCAGAGGGTTAGTCTGTCATTTTCCTGGTGGGAAGCATGAAATCACAGAAGCAGACATGATGCTGGAGAAGTAGCTAAGGGCTCTACATTCAAATCATTAAGCAGTAGGAGGAGTGAGTGCAGCTGGGCCTGGGGTGGGCTTCTGCTCAGCAATGCTTCTTCAAACATGGCAGCATCTACTCCAACCCTACTCAAACAAGGCCACACCTCCTCATAATTCTACTCCCTGTGAGTCTATGGGGGCCACTTTCATTCAAACCACCATGATGAGCATCATTAGAATTTACCTTGCCAGGGCAGATTAGTAATGGGGTGGGGGAGGAGTAATGAAGGAAGTTGGTTGGAGGGTGGCACTAGGGCTGCAATTAGAATGTAAAATGAACAAATAAAAATTTAATGGAAAAAAATTACCTTCAGGGGAAAAAAAAAGACTATATATGTTATTATTAATGTAGAAGAAAGTGAAACATTCTTTAAAAAGAAAATCTGAGACTGGTAAAATAACAGGATACTTGCCACCAAATCTGGTGACATGAGTTCCATCCCAGGAAAGCACATGGTAGAAGAGGAGATCAACTCCTGGATATTGTCCTCTGATCTCCACATGTGTCCCCCCTTGAGAAATAAATAAGTGCCTATTTAAATGATAAAAAAGATGAACTGGACAGGTAGGATTATAATTAGGTTTTACTGACTTACAAATATCAGTTTATTCATATGTCTACTAATATATTCAGAACAGAAAAGAGCACACACATCATACCCACAAACACATATGTACTCACACCCATGCAAATACATGTATACCCAAGAATGTCCACCACTAGATACACATGCAAGAAATATATATTTAAAAATTTGTTAAATTTAGGTCTACCGAAGCTAAATCAAGATCAGATTAACAGACTAAATAGCCCTATAACCCCTAAGGAAATAGAAACAGTCATTAAAAATCTCCCAACCAAAAAAAGCCTAGGGCCAGATGGCTTTAGCATGGAATTCTACCAGACCTTCAAAGAGGAGCTAACACCAATACTCTTCAAATTCTTTCACCAAATAGAATCAGAAAGAACACTGGCAAACTCATTCTATGAGGCCACAGTCACCCTGATTGCTAAAATACACAAAGACCCAACAAAGAAAGAGAACTTCAGACCAATCTTCCTCATGAACATAGATGCAAAAATACTTAATAAAATACTAGCAAACCGAATTCAAGAACACATCAAAAGTATCATGCACCATGATCAAGTAGGCTTCATCCCAGGAATGCAGGGATGGTTCAACATACAAAAGTTTATCAATGTAATTAACCATATAAACAAGATGAAAGAAAAAAAAACACATGATAATCTTGTAGATGCAGAAAAAGCATTTCACAAAATCCAACACCCCTTCATGTTAAAAGTTCTGGAGAGAACAGGCATACAAGGACCGTACCTAGAAATAATAAAGACAATATACAACAAGCCAGTGGCCAACATCAAATTAAATGAAGAGAAACTTGAAGCATTTCCTCTAAACTCAGGGACAAGTCAAGGATGTCCACTTTCACAATATCTCTTCAATATAATACTTGAAGTTCTTGCTAGAACAATAAGACAACTAAAAGAGATGAAGGGGATACAAATTGAAACGAAGAAGTCAAATTATCCGTATTTTCAGACAATATGATAGTATACATGAGTGACCCCAAAAATTCCACCAGAGAAATCTTACAGCTGATAAACACTTTCAGCAAGATGGCTGGACACAAAATTAATTTTAAAAAATCAGAAGCCCTTCTTTATACAACAAACAAATTGGCTGAGAAAGAAATAAGGGAAACAACCTCCTTCACAATAGCCACAAACAATATAAAATACCTTGGGGTAACTCTAACCAAACAAGTAAAGGACCTGTACAACATAAACTTCAAACCCTTGAAGAAAGAAAAAGGAAGAGGCATTTAGAAGATGGAAAGATCTCCCATGCTCATGGATAGGTAGGATCAATATAATAAAAATGGCTATTCTACCAAAAGCAATATATAGATTCAATGCAATTCCTATTAAAATACCAACACAATTCTTTATAGACATGGAAAAAGCTATTCTCAATTTCATATGGAACAACAAAAAGCCCAGAATAGCTAAATCAATCCTGTACAATAAAAAAGCATCTGGAGATATCACTGTCCCAGATTTCAAGCTGTATTACAGAGCAATAGTAGTAAAAACTGCATGGTAATGGTATAGAAACAAACCAGTAGAGAAATGGAATCGAATTGAAGACCCAGAAATGGACCCATACACCTATGGTCACCTAATTTTTGACAAAGAAGCCAAAACCACACAATAGAAAAAGGACAGCATCTTCAAAAAATGGTGCTGGTCCAACTGGATGTCCATTTGTAAAAGAATGAAATTAGACCCATACTTATCACCTTGTACAAAACTTAGGTCCAAGTGGATCAAAGACCTTAACATAAGCCTGGTCACACTAAATCTACTAGAAGAGGAAGTAGGAAAAACACCTTGGCACGGGTGACAACTTCCTGAACAGAACACCAACAGCTCAGGAACTAAGACCAACAATCAATAAATGGGACCTCATGAAACTGAAAAGCTTCAGTAAGGCAAAAGACACTGTCAATCGAACAAAAGGCAGCCTACAGATTGGGAAAAAATCTTCACCAACCCCACATCTGACAAAGGGCTATTATCCAATATTTACAAAGACCTCAAGAAATTAAATGCCAAGAGCCAAATAATCCAATTAAAAAATGGAGGAAAGAGCTAAACAGAAAATTCACAAAGGAGGAATTCCTAAAGGCCGAGAGACACTTGAAAAAAATGCTCAGCATCCTTAATCATCAGAGAAATGCAACTCAAGAATACTCTGAGATTCTATCTCACACCTGTCAGAATGGCTAAGATCAAAATCTCAGATGACAGCACATGCTGGCGAGGGTGTGGAGAAAGGGGAACCCTCCTCCATTGCTGGTGGGAGTGAGGCTTGTGCAACCACTATAGAGGTCAGTCTGGCGATATCTTAAAAAACTTGGTATAGCATTGCCTCAGGACCCAGCCATACCACTTCTGGGTATACACCCAAATGACTCCTTAAGGAATCATAAGGAAGTTTCCTCATCTATGTTCATAGCAGCCTTATTTGTAATAGTTAGAAACTGGAAACAACCCAGATGTCCCTCAACCGATTGAATTAGTCGCAAGCCTATCTCTTGGTAGGAAAAGCCCCTTGCTCCAACTGTAGACAGAATGCTGTCCAAAAAAGGACAAAACCTGGAAGCAGGTAAGTCGACAGCCTAGCTCTGCCAAGGCAGGGTAGGTAAGTCCTTCATAACCCCTGCTCTACAATCAATGTCTGTCAGAGAAATGCGGCCAAATGACTGAAGATCGATGCTGTAATGTATGGAGAGAAAATGGGAACTGTCCGGGCAGCCACTGGTATGTCATTTCTTAGTTTTGGAAGCTGCAGGCCCTGTACTTCCTATAAAATCAGATATATTTATCCCTCTCAGATCTCTGAGGTGGTTGAAGAACAGATAGCTAGAGTCTCATAATTAAATTTTGAGTTGCTTAGGAGTCAAAAGAGTGTTATAGATCTAAGAAGATACTTTTAAAATTGTGTTGCAAGTTAGTATGAATGTTGAGTCAGATATAGAACTTTAAACTCATGGAGATGGTTAGATAGTGGAATGTTAAAATCAGGTACCAAATACATATGGACTGGACATTGGGAATGTAAGGTAAGCCATATAACCCTCATAACTGTGGCCTAATTACATCTGTTGTTTTGTATTGTATTTATTATTATAAGAGAAAGAGCCATTTCTCAAAAAAAAAAACTGTGGTACATCTACACAATGGAATATTACTCAGCTATCAGGAACAGTGAAATTATGCAATTTGCAGCCAAATGGATGGAACTAGAGAAGCTCATCCTGAGTGAGCTAACCCAGACTCAGAAGGATGCACATGGCATCTATTCACTTATAGTAGGATTTTAGCTATATAGTACAAGATATTGATACTACAACCAATACACCAAAGGGAACATGGACATAGACTTTTTACTTTTTTTTATTTGTTTATTTGTTTGTTTGTTTTTTTAGTTCTCTCTCCCTGGCAATGAGACATTTTTCACTGGTGGTACTGCCTTGTAGGCCCCAGTGTATGAGGAGGCTCTTGGCCCTCATATGACCTCTGAACTGGTGGGAGGGACTGTTATGTAGGGACACTACACTCCAGAGGAGTGGGATGAAAGGGTTAGGGGGGTAAAAAAAATGAAATGTGAAGTTTCGGCCTTTTGCTACCAATTGTCATAAACTCTCTAGGATAATTAAGAAATGCAAACTAATAGTCATGCAAGCCTGCCATTTTGTTAGGCACTTACTATGACAGTCTATTATAGTTATTTTCTAGGCTAATCAGAAATCAAGTTGCTAAGAGACAAGCAACAGTTGCTTATCTAAATATAAGAGATAGATAGGGCATCATCAAAAATCTCAAGAGATCTGCAGAATATGGCATTCAAAGATGTTTTCTTAACTTTAGATTTTTTGATATCGAGACACGTCAGCTCCTGACAGCACCCCCCTATTCTACTCCAAGTAGAAGATGAGCATTGAAGAATCTCCAGTGGGAGATGGTTGAATTAGTGGCAAGCCTATCTCTTGGCAAGAAAAACCCCTTCGCTTCAACTGTAGGCAGAATGCTGTCCAAAAAGGACAAAACTTTGAAGCAGGTAAGTCGACAGCCTAGCTCTGCCAAGACAGGTTAGGCAAGTCCTTCATAATTCCTGCTCTACAATCAATGTCTATCAGAGAAACAAGGCCAAATGACTGAAGATTGATGCTGTAATGTACAGAGAGAAAATGGGAACTGTCCAGGCAGCCAATGGTATGTCATTTCTTAGTTTTGGAAGCTGCAAGCCCTGCACTTCCTTTATAATCAGATATATTTATCCTTCTCAGGTCTCTGAGATGGTTGAAGACTAGAAAGCTAGAGTCTCATAGTTAAATTTTGAGTTGTTTAGGAATCAAGAGGGTGTTCTGGATATAAGAAGATGTTTTTAAAATTGTGATGAAAGTTAGGATGAAAGCTGAGTTGGATATAGAACTTTAAACTCATGGAGATGGGTAGATAGTAGAATGTGAAGTCAGGTGCCAAATACATATAAACTGGACATTGGGATTGCATGCTAAGCCATATAACTCTCATAATTGTGGCCTAATTATCTAATTATTTCTGTTGTTTTTTATTTATTGTTATAAGAGAAAGAACCATTTGTTGAACTGAAAGGGGGAGCTGTTGGGGGGAAAATGATATACCTTAAACTAAAAAAAAAAAAAAAAAAAGGGGGGGGAGGGGGGGGAGGAGGTGGGGGGGAAGGGGGGGGGAGGGGGGGACTGGAGGGGAAAGTAGGGAGGGGATTGTGATTGAGATGTAACTCGAAGAAATAAAAAATAAATTAAAAAAAGTAAAAAAAAAAAGTACTGTAAGATCAAAGGCCTTATAGCTCAGCTACTGAAGTGTTAATTGGCGTAGTCCAATTGTCAAAAATTAGCTTCTGTGTGAACCAATTAATAAAATAATTGGGAGTTGTCAGCACTTCTAAATATTTATGCCAAAAAAATTAAGTCAAATACAATTGTCTTTGGTTTAAAAATTCTAAACTAAATACAATATAAACAGGTGAATTTTTAATGTATCACAAAGAGAAACTTCAATAGGCTGAGTGTCCAAGCAGCAAACCTTAATATTAGCCACCAACCACAGTGCGAGGGGTCTTAAAGAACTACTCTGGATGTATCTGTACTGTTACACTCCCATTCCTGTAAGGAAGATGGATATACTTTTTTAAAGAAACAGATATTTATTAACTTCCTCATGACACGTGTATGTGTTTTGTCTAGTAAACACAGAGTTACATTTCAATCTCTAGATATCTCTTTACTTTAAAAATGATACATTTGAAGAACTATTAGCATATTCTCCTTGGCAATAAAGGTGAACAGGAAATTTAAGCAGAAAATACAGAGGACAATGCAATAACCTTTTAGGTCTCTTTTGAGGCTGGAAATTTATGACTTCAAACCATATGCATTGGCAGCTGAGGCACAGATTGGGACTCAATGTATTTGTGTGAGCTGGATTTTAGGTGCATATTACTCTTGAATCAATTTGATTAAGAAAGAGTATTGTCCTAGGGTTTGCTGATTAGAACTTACCTAGAATGAGACTATGTATTTTGAATTAAAAAAAACTTAAAAGCCTATTAAAATAAGTGGTTTTATTCATAGATAACACACAATAAATCAATTCAAAGTATTATTAAAATACAGCATTATTGCTGGTACACAGCATGTCCTTTTCAGAAAAGAACCTCAATCTTTCTCTCCAAATCTTTGTTTTTTCTTGCTAGTACAGACTATGTTCAACTTTCTCAGCAAATGATTGTTATTTGAAGTTCATGGGGTTCCACTGACAGGCCACTGACTCATAAATAAAACAATAATACATTTATTTTAATATCTATAGTTCCTTGTTTCATTTTTATAGCTTTAAATTCAGATACAATTTCAAATTCACAGAAATTATACTGCATCATGCAAAGAAGTTCCCTATAGAAATGTTGCATCCAGCATCTGATGATTTCAATTCTCTTTGTTTCATTATTCTTTCTAAACAGAAACATACAGATACACAGTTTCAGGCATGCACATACATTTATTATTTGAGAGTTATTGGACTAATCTTTTTTCTTTAGTCCTAAATATTTGTTTATGTTTTCTATACACAAACATTCATAGACAACTACACTACAATTTTTAAGATCAGAAAGAATTATTATTTGAACCAAAGTCTGAAATCCAAATTTTCAATGTACCAATAATGTCCTCTTCAGTGTTTTTCTAGGTCCCAATGCAGATCATACATTTCATTTATTGTCATATACTTAGGGTTTGCTGGGGAGACTGAAGAGTTCACTTGTAATAACTTCTGCTCTTGCAGAGGACCTGAGTTTGGTTCCCAGCACCTGTATCAGGTGGCTCACCCTGTCTGGAACTCCCAATTCTGGTGATCTGTCATCTCTACACAAATATATGTACATACACAGATATGGTATTTTACACATAAAATACACATACAATTTTAAAGCATATTGATAAAATAAAATTAGAATCCCTTAACCTTTCCTCAACTATCTTTACAGAACATAGGCCATAGATTTTATAGAATGTCCTTCAACTAGTGTTTGCATGATGTCTTTTGATGTCTAGATTCAGAAAATTATGTCTAGATTCAGTACATGAAATCTAAAAAGATATAAAAATGTCAATAATGCTAAATTTGTCTATCTACTCAAGGTACATTCAGTTTTCTTTTTGAAGTTAGCAAGTAATTTAGGAATAGGATATGCTTTGAGAGAATTTGTTGGTTTGCAAAATTTTATATCCTAACCTTACCATTCATAGACTCTTTGGCCCCACATTTAATTTATAATTACGAGTTGGATTCCTACAGTGAAGAGTGATCTTTCCTTCACCCTTCTCTTCCACTGATCTACTGATTTAGATATGCTCTTGAGCTGTTATTTCATTCAATATGTACTTTACATTTTGTAAACTTTTATTGTCTTAAAATTTGATTCTTGAATGTATACTCATTATTGATATTTCTGTTAATATCTCCTATTATGTATTCAGTGCTGTGGTTCACTAAATTCAATTTAAAATTCTAACAATAATACGATTGCCATTAAGAGGTAAGGTCTTTGCAGGTAGTTAGGTGATGAAGGGCTTTATACTGAATGGAATTGGTGTCTTTATAATAAATAAAGGCAGAAGAGGAATGAATTATTTTTTGCCACATGATAATATTACAAGAAGATAACTATTTGTAACCAGACAGCAGTTCTTAAGCTACAGACCTTTAAGATAGAAAAGTCTTCTGCTTAAAACTACCCTGTGAGGTGTTACTGCAATACTCTGAGCTACTGAAAATTCCGTGATCACTGTTTTGCTTCATTTGTTTGCTTGTTTGATGCTAGCTTCCTCTATATGAGATTAGGGAGAGCCCTGTAGCTCAGGGCAGTGCTTTTTAACATGTCACATTTCTTTCTTGTGCAAAATAAAGTTACAGAGCAAGTTTGAAGTTTATATTTTCTAAGCTAAAGGCAGTCTTTTCACCACGGAGCCCCCAGTGCTTCTTACCAATGAGTACCATTTAGAAACCCAGATCTGGAAGTTCAGTGAACCTATTGTTATTGATGGGTCCCTGCTACAAGGTGATCTCAGCCAAAATTGATACGATATGCTAATATGGAAACATTCATATTTCCTTATGTATACATTTAAACTAACAATTATATGCAAATATGTAGTTTACACTGTTTAACTGAAGCTTCAATCCCAATTTCCATTCTTGTTCATTTTTGTTATTCTCACTGAGAAATTTGATTTCTAGTTCTTTCAAAATCCACATTTGTTATGTTTAAGTCCAATGCAAGCAGAGATAATATCTCTATGTTACTAACTTATATCATTGCAAAACAGCATATATATTAACTAGAGTTCAAATTTTATTTTCCTCCTTTTTTGAAATAATAAAGCATAATTTATTGCTCAGTGAATTTTGACAAATTTTCCCTGTCAAGAAGCTACCTTTCTGATCTAGTTCTGATTTTGTTGCTATACTAAAGCATCGTGGTGAAAAGAAACTTAGAACTGAATGTGTTTATTTGGCTTAAAATTATCAGTTATAGTCTACCATGGAGGAGAAGTCAAGCATCATATCCAACATGTCACATGGTGTCTGTAGTCAAGTTCAGACAGAACATAATTCATTTGTGCTTAGTGGCTTGCTCTCAGTGTTGCTTTTCTTGTACTATTCAGGACCTCTTACAAAGGCTAGGATGCCACTCACAATGGGCAATCAAGGCAGTTCCCCACAGACATGTCCATGGAACAACCTAATCTAGCTATTTCCTCACTAACATATTCTTCCTAGGTGACTCCTATTTGTGTGGTGTTGACACTTAAAACAAATCAATACACATTTCCTAATGAATATAGAATATGCCAGTTACTCCAGAAAATTTCTTATCATCCTACTTATACAATGCCCTCAACACAAGTTTCATCTGGAATCATGCATTACACTGTTGACCATCATAATAACTGCCAGAAACACACACATTATTGGATTTGTTCAGCACTTAAGTAACATTTTACCCTAGGTATTGTTTAACTTTATGACTATTCAACACTTATTTTTGTATTATTCAGTTGATAAATATTAGGATGCTTTGAATATTATGTATTTCTGCAAACATTGCTGGCAGTATTTTGTGTTTAGTTGCAATTTCTGTTAAATAAACACATTTCTTCTATACTATGACATCTTACTTAACTAAATGTATAAATATAAACATATATAATAAATATGCGTTTATAAATATAAATATATAAGTTATAAATAGTGTTTTGAAAATTGGGCAGTATAACACACAGGATTGGTGGAAGAAATTACATTTTGATCACAGCATCAGGATATGCATCAATGATGTGAAAAAATAACATTTTCATGAAACAATTCTATATACACAGTATTTTAAGGATACAAATTCTATACATATCACACTTTATTCTATAAAAGGTGATGCTGCATTGACTACAAACAGTTGACATAAAAAAAGATTATAACTTGTCAATCATTTTGACAAGACAGAATTTCTATCCAAAAATCAGAAGTAAAACTGTGTCCACATATGGATTATATTACTAAAAATACTCCAGTGGTTCATGAAGTAGCCCATGGATTCTTATTAACTGGGTGTGTCTATTCACATATTGCTCTATAACTCAACTCATTTTGTTCTGTTTTCTATAATGACTTAAATGATTCTCTTGAATTTAGTTTCTTGTCACAAAAAAAAACCAACAAATTTAGAATTTTCAGGGATCTTAAAGTTCAAATATTTGGTCATGATATTCCAAATTTTAGACCCAATCACCTGTTTTTTCTTGAATATCTTACCCCTTTTATAGATGTTACTAACATTCCACAATAGAGTGGAATATATACACATGTGTGTATGTATGTGTGTATTATTTCTCGTCCATTATATCCTTATCCTAATAATGTGAGATACGGATAAGGTTTGGCCAATACAGAAGTGAGTTTCATAGGACTTATTCTCTCTCCAAAGTCTTCAGATTAGATTTTCAAAGCTACTAAAATACACTATGGTGACTACAGCTTGTCCTGCAGCTAGAGTTACAGGACAAGAAGACACAAATGGGAATAACATTGTCTAACCATTGTGATGGGGGAACAATACTACCTAAAAACTACAAGATGGAGAAAATAATGCTTTCTTCTGGTTTGTTCATTCAAAACTGAATCTTTTTGTAATTGATCTCTTTAATTTATCTACTATTTGATAATGCACTATTAATTACATTCTTTTGAGTTTCCTTTCTTTATACCACAGACAAGCAAGAAATATATTATTATTTTGCAGTTAATTACTTTAATTTGGTTCAGCCAAAGAAGTCTATCTGGAAGCCTGGGGACTCGACTCCATGAATAAGGAGCTTGTTGTCAAGAACAAAGGCCATGAATAACTTCAGGTCTCCACATGCATATGCATGTGCACACAAACATACATACACAATAACTTACATCACACACACACATAAATGATAAAAATAATGAAATAAAATTGAAAAATAAATCTATCCAAATATAAATAGCTGAGATATGCTCCTTTTTACATGATAATAGTTTCAAATGTCAATTCCCTCTAAAGAGATGATACTGAACAAATGTGTGTATTCTGAGTAGTTTTATTACTTGAGACTACCTTCACACTGAATTACGGCTAGTACTAAATCATTTGTACAACAGTACTCCCTGGGTGGTTTTTACAAATATTTCTGTGTTGTATATCACAAATGTGTCTGCAACAATCCGTACTTGCTATTGAACTGTAAGAATCTGAAACTATTTTCTGGAGACCCAGCAGCCCTATAGCTATTGAGGATGTGTTTTACGGGTCAAGTCATGAAGCTTTGACTACAAAGTCGTATAGGGAAAACTCAATTCATCAGTCAGATGTACTTCATATAGGTCCTTGTTTAGATTGATGCTAAGTCTTGGAGGAAGAGATGGAAGGCAGAGGACAGAGAGAGATGGGCTGAAGAACTTCAATTTACTCTCTAATTTTGTTTAAAAATCCCTAGGTCTGAAGTTTCTTAAATTCCAGTTGGTAAAGGGTTGAATGCTCCCTCTCAAGCCCTATCACATTGCTTGCTGTCAGTGGTGTTAATAAATGGAGTTGTGTTGTTCAACTGAGTGTTCAATAATATTGTCTGAGATATTCAGCATTAAAATATTCTTGATACTCTTTAAAACAATACAAATAATAATTGATATCAATTTTAAGCAGAGTGCTTCAAATTCATTTAGGTATCTAAATATAAGAATTTTTGTTATAATTGTATGATATCTATTGGGAAAAAAAGATATACACAAATTAGTGAAACTATAACAGTTATTATTCATTGAAATTTCATACAAATAATGCTTTCTAAATGTATCATTTATAACTATGCTCTTGATAGTATACTTTTGGTGTTTTCCCATTATCAGGTCAGTGAAGAAGAATATGTAAAAGATGTCCTTTCAAAATTCTTCACACACAGAAAAAGCATCTAAAGCATGAAAAGGCTTTAGATACTGACAAGATTATAACAGTTCTTATAATCTAACTTACATTTACTCTGTAATTGCCCAGGAAGAGGTACAGGAGTACAATTCCCTGACGTTGCAGAATATCAAACAAAGAGATATGTGATGAAGCTGTAAGGTTGGAGGTAAACTTAGTCACTGCCACTCTTCCTTTTCGTGGTACCACCAACATTCCCTGAAGCAAAAGCACAATGCCAGTCAGCACTTCATGCCTCGAGTGCCTTTCCCAGTAATGCTGTTTTCTTCATCTTAACCCAATTGTTCTCTTCTTGGTAGGGTGGAAATTGCATGTGGATGCATTATAAAATACAGCAGTCTCTTCACACAAAAGAAGTCAAAATTTCAGTAGCACCATTGCAATTTTCTACAGTATAAGACAAACATTTAAGGTGGAAAATAGCAAGAGAAATAGACCAAATAACAGGTGATCTTACACCTTCCAGTAGTTGATGATGGAATCCACATTTGATCACTCCCCATGAAAGTTCCTAGTATATAATGAACATATTATCAGATATTATATTTCAACTAATTATTTATCCTGGAACATAAGAACAATCAGTCCTAGTGTTTAAATAAGGTTACTAAAAATTAGTGAAATAAATGAATTCAATTTAGCTTCCAAATATTTCCAATTTTCAGAAATGTCAGCCAAGGAAATAGTTTCGACCTTTGGCCTATTGCTTATTTATGAGTTAGGAAATTAATGACTGTGCCATGTGTACAGTGGAAGTAATGAATGTGATTGTGAGGAGAAAAGCCCAGCTTAATAATACACCATAGGCAATCACCAATTTCTAATTCTCTCTGTGTTATAATTCAAGTGATCTGTTTGGAATATTATATTGAATATCATAATAAAATAAATTATAAACATTATTAGAAGCATAAAATATATACAGGTCATAGAAATACTTATGAAAGAATTATTGAAACTCAGGAATGCATACACAGTAAAAGAAATTGATACTTCTGTGAAAATAAATCTTTTTAATTATCCAATATATATCTATTAATAACTATATGCACTTAAAACAAATATAAACAATTACCTAACTACTAGCCCTGAGGATGACTATAATCCCTATTACTTAACAGCTAAACCTATTAATAACTATAACAACTATTATCTAACAACTAATCCTAACCTTTTAGAGGGATACAGTCTCTGGGGCAGGTCCTCAGTGGTCAGGAACACATCAGGAGTAGATCCTTTAAGGCAATTAGTCAACAGTCTTTCTTCAGAAATATCTCAGACGTAGTTTAGGGTAAATTGGCTGTGGCAGCTTCACTTTAAATGAGGCTTGAGGCTTTCTTCTCTCTGGAAGGCCTCAGCTATCCGTAAGCCAACTTATTCAGTTAGTATTAGCCACTCAACCACTCTGCCTCAGTATTGGAGGCTGCCACAGTTCATTCAGGCCACTGTTTGAACTGGTCAAACGCCTCTAGGCAAAAGCTGTGCCACAGGATTTAGCCCTTAGCCTTTTGCTGCTTTGCTGAGGCCTTCTCTCCTCATCAGTTTCTTTCTGCCTCAGGGAGAGTTGGCCATAATTTTTCAGCTGTTTAAGTCCACCAGCATTTTCTCCATCAGATGATATAATGTGGGAACTCCCTAGCATGGGAACTCTCGGGTTCCACCCACTTTGTCCTTAAATAGAGTCTCTCCTTATTTCACCTGGCTTCAACCTAATCTGGGCTCTGCCCACTTCATAAGGCTATTAGCCACTGAAAATGATGCCAGGCCATAAACTTTGTTTTTAGTCCAAATGCTGCTATGTCAAGTGCCCAAAGCTAAGTTGATCTTCATGACCCTTATTAAGAGACTGTATCAGAAGCCCCTAGATAGTCACTAAATCTAATTTACATTAATCTAACTCCCCTTACACTGCTGCCCAAGACTAGTTGCTTTTTACTTAGCACCAAGCAAAAGCTCTTCCAATTGAAAAGTGGGAAAAGGAGTTATCACTCTTACTGAATGAGGGCTGAGGGTGTGGATGTAGAACACAGATGATGTTGCAGTCCCAACAATGCTATTTTTCCTACGTTCAGGGTGCTGGGATGGATTATCTAGGCTAACAACTATAATGTGTTGCAAACTAAATTGGTAAATTTTAAATAAAGACATATAAGCTATATGAACAAATTAATTAATATATGCCAGATTTATTACATCTTAATGTTTTAAGTTTTAAGTGCTATTTTGTCATATGTATTGTTATAAAAAAAGTTTCAACTACTGCCCAAATTAGCCCTTAACATGAATAGCAAAGACAAAAATATATTTGTAGTCTTTACCAAATTTCTTAACTATGACCTTTATTTAGCAGGACACATAAATGACAAATTTCCCTGAAAATAATGAGCCCAGCAATCAGTATCTGTAAATGACAGTGGATACGTGAGCATCTTGAGCTGCAAACAGAGGAAGGACATTAGGTTGGTGTAGATCAAGAGAGTGAACTGAATTAAAAGAAACTAAAAGTGCTGTCCTGGCTCTGCTCAGGTGTTCTTATGGGATTTACTGAGAAGTAGCTGGAGTATTACCAGAGCTAGGACAAGTATCTAAAGGTAATAAAGAATAACCTTCTGTTTAATTTTTTCTCATTTGTTTTTATTTTATGGATATGGATATTTTGCCTACACGTCTGTACACTGCATGTGAACAGTGTACTTGGAGGCCAGAACATGGTGTCAGATCCCCAGGGACTGGAGATAGCTGCGAGCTAGGAATCTGTCACTGGTCCTCTGAGAGAACAGCCAGTGAAGTAACCACTGAGCCATACCTCCAACTTGCAGTAACCTTTAAAAAAATAAAACAAAATAAAGCATATGTGAAAAAAGAAGACGTTATTACAGCAAAATATTTTTAAAAAAAGCAAACAGTTTGGAGAACGAAAGAACTTAGATGTGTAAGTACACTTGCCTTGAAACAAGATGAAAGGGCTTGAGAGGTGACTCTGTGTTTGCTGCTGCTCCCAGCATGCACCTTGCTCATAGCTACCTGTAATTCCAGTTTCAGGTGTCCCAATGAACTCTTTGATGTCTGCAGACACCACATGCTAGTAATACATATATACTTACCTCAGAGTACATACATGAGGTAAAACACTCATCCACACAAAATAAAAATAAATATTTTTAAAGTGCGTATGTCTTAAACTTAAAAAAAAAGAGCTATCAGCTGTTTCAAAGAAGAGGAAGTTGGGGCAAAAATAGTCAATGGAGATAGTTAAATGATTTTTTTCGTGTTTTGACCTAGTCTATGCTGCTAGCTTTACCCATTTCTAATAATTATTTTTAAGATGGAATCACTAATGTTTTGTGAAAGAAGATATGATGCAGATGGACAAGCTCACAAAGACTCACTAATTTAGGGCTAGTGAAACTATATAAATATTGGCAGTATGATCACAAATTAAAACTCAGCATGTAAATAATGTAAAAGCAGAACTGTCATGTTTAACTTTAAACATAATTTCTTTGACTTTGCATTAAGGTACAGGCATCCATTAGAAAGGAAGAAAATTAAAACTGAATTATCTGAGGGAGCAGGAGGAAGATATGATGGTTCAAAACATTTATAAAAGAGATATAATTAGTTATTTCTCCCTGAGCCTACATTCTAACACAAAGCTACATCTTCTTCTCATTTATGTTGTTAGGTGACAAGTATGTACATAGCTAGATCCATACACTCACTCTTTTATTTATTCCATATGTCACTGTTGTAGGTTCATTGATAGAAGGGCTACCTATTCCTTATTACCATGCTTAGCATCTCACTCTACAAGAGTACTCAGCTTTTAGGAGGCAATCAATAAATGTGCATGAATATCTGAAGGAGAAATGGAAGAAGCAAATTTTAAACAATAAATAGGGTGATCTTTATAAAGGAAATATTTGGAAGAAAGAAAGTCTTGAAGATAGAATTTTCATAGCTAAAACTACAGCTGATGTAATAATGGATGCACAAGAAGATGACAGTGGTCAGTTATACAAGAAAAGAAACATGAGAGAGGAAGAAGAAAAAAATGCCCAGCTTATATTTATTGTTATATGCTTTAGAGACATTCAGGAGGTTGAGATTGAGAAGGAGGAAATGGTCACTGATTTTCAGAATATTGTCAGTAATTGGTTAATAGTATTTAGAGAAAAAGACAGATGGACGATGACACCAAAATTTTAAATGTAGACATGAAATTACACAAAGAACAAATTGAAAGGTAATTGCAGAATGCAAGTTAGTAAAATTAGTAATTTATGTGGTATTATGATGGGAGATAGAAGCACATTTAAACAGAGATAAATAGATGATAGATAGATGATAGATGGATAGATAGATAGATAGACAGATAGGTAGTAGACAAATTGAGATTTTCACAGGGACTGAAATGATATGCTATTGAAAAATGATACAGAGGAAAACACTATTAATAAAGCATCATTCTTCTATAGTGGTTCATTTTTGTTCTTATTTAACATCTCATAGAATAGCATATGCTGTACAACAGGGCAAAACTAACATTATCTCCTTTGAGCCATGTTCTCCTAAGAGCACTCTATGGTGGGTATTTGTCATATTCAGTGAGTTGGAATATTTTATTCACTTTCTCTCTATTTTAATTATTTCCATAAACCCATCATGTCTTTTCAGCCTTGGTGGCAGCTACAGTGTAATTTAACATCAATATTCAATAACCCATATACCCATTATGGGGAGAGAGTGAATCAAGAGTACACTATGGAGTCTCCATTGCAGCTGCCCTCAAACCAGTAAAGAGAGCTCCCAAAGGCACACTGTTTCCATGGCTCACATTCTGGGATTAGAAGCTGCAGAACAAGTTGTGATAATAAAAACACATCTGACAGTTTCTCCGCAGTATAGCTTTCTAAGAGTCCCAGCCTTGTCCCTCTGAGAACTTGCATATTCTCTGCTCTATGGCTCTTTATTCTTTTTATGATTAAATCGGGGCACCAACTAATGCTTAACTTTTTTTAACCTTTACAAACTTGTGAAACATAGTGGGGCAATGTTCATTTATTCTGGAGAATGATTTATCAACAGAAAAATGTTCTTTTCTTTGAATCTACAGCAACTACCAGTGTTGATCAAGCTGGAAATGAGAGAATCAAACCATTAAGACAATTTAATGTCCATTTTTAAATTTACTAAATAATATGAATCAGAAAAAATTGATTAACAAAGTTTTCATCTTCATATTAATGGTGTTGTTCTAATTCTTTTAAAAAATAATTTTAGTTTTAAATTTTTTGCATAATATAATTGCAATATTTTCCCCTTTCTTTTCATCCCTCTAAAACCTTTTATGTATCCCACTGCCCTGCTGTCTTTCAAATTCATCTCTAATGTGTGTGTTTATTCATTAATACATAAATATGACCTGCTTGATCCAAGTTTCTTGAATATATATGTATACATATGTATATATATATATATATATATGTATATATATATATATATATATGTATATATATATATATATATGGGCATATATCTATGTATGTATATTTTGAGGGCTGTCCATTTGGTAATGGATAAGCAATTAGTGCTCTTGTCCCTGAACAACACTATTTCTCCAGCTCTCAGGACTCCTTGGTTGCTGTTAACTCTTTTTGTACTACATTAGGAGGGTTGAACTCTCCTTTGTGTTCCCTGTCTATATCAGCATGTCTATTGGCATCACTCTTGCTCAGGTCACATTTAGAAAGCTATATTGATGAGACTTCTGGGGTGTAGTTTCTGGCACTTGATGAGGCACAGTCTCACAGGAGACTCCCTTGTCCTTTGGCTTTTAGAATCTTTCTGCCTCCACTTCCAAAATGATCCCTGAGCCTAAGGTATAAAAGTTTTATTGTAAATGTATCAATAAGGACTAGGCTCCACAACTCTGCATTTTAATTTGCTTGGATTTCCATAATGATCTTTGTCTGTTTAAAAGAGATGTTTCCTTGTTGAAAGATGAGACTACACTTACATGTGGGTGTAGAACAAATATTTAGAATGTAGTTAGGGAGTATTCTGGTTTAGTAATGGTCCTTATAGGTTCTCCTCCAAGTCTGTGACTTCACTATCTATAGATAGTTGGATACATTTCCAATACTCAGAGTGATTTCCCTCTTGTTGAGCAAGTATTAGTTACAGTTTGTGAGCGATTGGTTACGACCAAGGTATGGAAGACAGTAATGAACCCCTCATGTTCTCAAGCAACGCTGGTCATAGGCAAACTTTGCATGTTTTTCTCATGTAGGGTTCCTAGCTCCAAATCTCCATAGATAAGTACATAATGTGGAGTAACTACACAAACCAGTAAAATAAAAGATCACCATTGAGGGAATAGAGGAGTAACAAAGAAGAGAGTAATAGGGTTCTTAAGAAGAGAGTAAATGTTCTTAAGGAGAAAATGGAGGGGTTCATATTAGGGATAAGAGAAGGAAATAAATGCAAAAGGAGGTAGCAGGGTAAAATAACAATGTCTAAAAAGTCATCAGCAATCATACTATTAATTAGCTTCCTAAAAACACCAAAATGATATAAGTTGTTCTATAAACATACATATATCATTTAAATATTTTTTCTAAGTTGAAAATGCTACCTCCAAGAGCCATAGACCTTCTAATAAAAACCTCAACACAAGAACAAAGAAGCCTTCTTTTGAATAGTTGGTCAGGGTTGTACAAGAGACTGCCAGTATATTATATGTTATTGCTATTACCCTTAGTTGACCCCAAGAGGTAGAAAACAAGTCCCCATTACTGAATGCTACCGAACTTTTAAGTTATTATTTAACACTTATTTATTACTAAATTCACTTATAACAAACACCAACAATTTCTTAACTATTAATCCTATAAATTCCTACAACCCCTTTAACCTATCCACTAAACCTATTGATAATCATAACAACTACTTTCATAACCTTTTAGAATGATACAGTCTCTGGGGCAGGTCCTCAGTCGTCAGGAACACAGTATTTGTTGTAGATTCTTTAACACACTTAGCAGTCCTTCTTCTGGATCTCTCAGATGCAGGTTCGTCAGGGTAGTTGGTTCTGTGGGAGACTCCTGCCGTCTGCAGGCCAACTTACTTCTTTTGAATAAGGAACTCAGCTGCTCTGCCTCAGTCCTTAAAGCCAGGCACAGTTTCCCCTAGGCCACTGTTTGGACAGATCAAACCCCTCTAGGCAAAAGCTGAGCCACAGGGTCCAGTCCTTGGCCTTTTGGTGTCTTGCTCAGGCTTTCTTTGCTCACCGGCTTCCTTCTGCTTCAGGGAAATTGGGCCATTGGTCTACCAGCACTTTCTCCAGCAGTACTCTCGGAGCTCTCTCGTATCGGGAGGCTTAGCACGCCCCTCTCTGGCGTCATCCACTTGTCCTTAAATAGGATCACTCCTTGTTCCACCTGCTTCAGCTTAATTTGGGCTCTGCCCACTTAGCAGTTGAAAGCAATGCCAGGTCATAAAGTCTTTCCTTGTTTCACCTGGCTTCAACCTTGTTTTTCAGTCCAGAGAGACTCCCCTCATTTCACCTGACTTCTTCCAGAAGCTGATAAGCTAATTGCTCACAGCAGTTGATCTTCATGCCCCGAATTAAGAGACTGTATCAGAAACTTAGGTATTCACTAAATCTAACTTATATTAACCTATCAGCCCCTACAACTGAAGATGTGGGACAATTCAGAAATAGGACCTAGAGGCCCCCTGAACTGGATCTGATGTAAAATCCTCTTTCCAGATGCCTTGTTTTTGAGGTACAGATGGTATCATACAAGCTTCCAAAATTATTTTACATCCTTATGCATATTAAAAGACAGCTTTGCTTTGCTTATAATTTTACAACAAAACAACTCAAATATTGCCTTTTATTAAATTCAGGCTTTAACACATGTATTCTGGATCCTTTTGTAACCAGCTTCTTGGTGATCCATTCTTTAAAACGTGTAGTCTGATTTCTTAAAATCCATTGCTGGTGGGAGTGCCTGCTTGTACAACCACTATGGAAATGAGTCCAGCGACATCTTAGAAAACTTGGAATAGCTCTACCTCAAGACCCAGCCATACCAGTTCTGGGTATACATCCAAATGATTTCTCACCAAACCACAGGGATGTCTCCTCATCTATGTTCATAGCATTCTAGTTTGTAATAGCTACAAACTGGAAACAACCCAGATGTCCCTCAATCGAGAATGCATTAAAAAAAAAAAAAACTGTGGTACATCTACACAATGGAATACTACTCAGCCATCAGAAACAGCAAAATCATGCAATTTGCAGCCAAATGGATGGAACTAGAGAAGCTCATCCTGAGTGAGCTAACCCAGACTCAGAAGGATGCACATGGCATCTATTCACTTATAATCAGATTTTAGCCATATAGTACAGGATAAGTATACTACAACCAATGCAACAAAGGGAACAGGAACATAGACTTTGTTTCCTATCAATGAGACACTTTGCCCTAGTGGTGCTACCTTGTAGGCCCCCAGTGTATAAGGAGGCTCTTGTCCCTCATATGACTGCTGAGCTGGGGCGGGGGACTGTTATGTAGGAACACTCCACTCCAGAGGAGTGGGATGGAAGAGATAGGGGGCAGAGGGTGGAAGGACGGGACTGGGAGGGGTGGAAAGAGAGCACTGTGATGAAGATGTAACCTGAAGTAATGAAAAAATTTTTTGAAATCAGGAGTTTGTATAGTGTTTATTTAATAAACGACCATGTTTATTACAGTTATTAATTCTATGCAGATATTTTTAGATCTATCAATATATAGGAGTTGTAGAAACGTCTTATGCATGGTTTTCAAAAACTGATTTCAATGCTCTGAGATGTGGTTACAACTCATTTTGGACAGTATTCTGTCTACAGTTGAAGCAAGGGATTTTTCTTGCCCAGTGACAGGCTTGCTACTAATGCAGCCATCTTCAAATGGAGATGCTTTGATGCTCATTATCTACTTGAAGTAGAATAGGGAGTGCTGTCAGGAGCTACATGTCTCAATATCAAAAATATCTTAAGAAAACATTTTTAATGTCATATTCTACAAATTTCTTGAGGTTTTGGAAGACCATCTATCTATCTCCATATGTTTGAAGAAGCAAATGTTGCTTGTCTTTTAGCAACCTCATTTCTGATTGACTTAGAAAACATTTGGGATACATTAAATTAGCACCTAACAAAATGATAAATTTGAATGACTATTAGTTTGCATTTCTTAATGATCCTAAATAGTATGTGATAGTTGTTATCAAAAGGCCTAGAACTTCACATTGATTTCTAAAAATTACATAGATACATTAAAAGAGTTAACCTTAATTTTTATCAATATACAAAGCTCTATACCAATGTATCCAAATATAGCCTTAATTTTGTATCAATACAAAAAACATGAATAGATTCAATAGTCTACCCTTTTTCATTATCATTCCTATATCATGTCTATATCACCTATTTTTCTTTTCAAGCCTCTCCTCCCTACATAAGAGAGAAAGAAGAATAGAGAAAAGAAAAAAAGAGAAATCTCTGTGTCTAACCTCCTAAGCCTCGTTTAACAAGACCATTTAACAACTTGTAACCAATCCCCTAAATGACAACAAACATCTATAACCCATCAAATGACCAAAAAAAAAAAAAAAAAAATCAGCCACTTCACCTTCTGGGAATGGGCATCATGCTCTTAAAATGACTTCCTGTTGATTTAGGATGTAGGAAACCTGTTTGGGGGCCCAAATATGAATGGAAAAAGGGTTAAACAGGTTAAGAGTAACATTTGTTGTCCAGTCTTTTTGTGCTCAGCAATTTCAATGTCCTGAGAAGTTTGTGGTCAGAAGCTGAACTTTGGGTTAACCTGACAGCTCTTATACAGTATTTTGCCAGTTTTTAGTCATGAGAACATTTAATTCTTGTAATACTAATTCTAGTTCAGATGAATAGTAAAAATTCCAAGTTCTTATCTCATGCATAACCTCTCTGGCACCTTGATAGTCCATCAGGCCTGTGAACCTATATAGGTGGTCCAGGTGCAGCAGACTTGACCTCACACTTCTTTTGAGTCACTTGATTATTTTAATCCAGACCCAGAGTTCTTCAAGGCTAGTAATGAAATTCTCTCTGGACCCATTGTGCTTAGGTAAAGCTCCTGCACCATTTTTCCACATTTTAGTTTGCCTATAAAGAGAGAACACACTCCATAGCTTCACCTCTCTCACTCTCGCCCCTCGTTGTACAAAATGCTTTTCATTTTGATATGCTCATGCTTGTGTATTGTGTACTTTAATCATTTTAAGTCCTAATGACACTCTCTTGCTTTTCCCTTCCTCTTCCCACTATTCTCCATCTTCTTTCCAAATAGCTTTCTTCATTCTTCATCTAAATATGTGTGTGTGTGTGTGTGTGTGTGTGTGTGTGTGTGTGTGTGTGTGTGTAATAATAATAAAAGAGAGGTATCCATTTGAGAGTTGGAGACTTGGAAGGAGTTGAAGGAGGGTATTTGGAAAGGGTGAAAGGGAGGAAAGGTGTGAGATAAAGTAAATGATATTACATTTAATTAAAATATGAAAAGCATCTAAATTCTACAAATGAGGGAAAACTCCGCAATATTTTTCTTTTTAGATCCAGTTTATTTCATTTAACCTGATAATCTTCACTTTCATTCCCTTTCCTGTAAATGACATCTTTTTATTTGGCTAAGTGTCAACAGATGAACAAGGAAAGAACTATTCTATTGTCCTAAGCTGATAGTTACTGCTACTCACCTCTCACTCTAAGGTCTCTTGAGTATAACTAATATTGTTCTCCCATAACCTTCAGATTATCTGCTGGAAGCTCTTCACATGGGGTTTGAAACAAATGGGGATAACCTTTGAGTGAGAGAAGCTTCTCCATATTCCAGCAGTGCAGCCCCAATGTGCTCTGTCTGTTAGTTCTGTGCACCTCCACATATCTCAGCACTGATGGGCCCCACACAGCAGTTTGCAAATAGCACTGTGATGGATAATAAAACAAGTTTAGGTAGGCACCCTTGCCATTCATGTTTCACTTTTAGGGTACTGAAGAGAGTCACAACTAGTTCTGTTTTACCAGGAAATCACCAATTTTCAATCAAATGGATGAAACTAGAAAATCTCATTCTGAGTGAGCTAACCTAGACCCAGAAAGATACATATGGTATATACTCACTAATAACTTAATATTAGCCATATAATGTAGGATAGACTTTCTACATCCCACAGACCCAAAGAGACAGGAACCTACCATAACTAGCCTATGAGAAACTCCACCTAGCAATGGATTGAAACAGATGCTGAGACACACAGCCCAATTAGACAGAGCTCTGGGAGTCATGTAAAAGAGAGGGAAGAGGAATAGAGAGACCCAGGGGCCAAGATCACCACATGAAGATCAACAGAACCAACCAACCAATGAACATAGGTTCCTAGCAGCTTACAGAGACTGGAACACTACCACTCCCCCCAAAAAAAGCATATATAGACTAGACCTAAGCCCCCTACACATATATGGATGATAGTCAGTTTGGTCTTCATACAGATCCCTTGACAAGTGGTGTGGGGGGACCTATCTCTGTCATGAACTCTGTGCCTGTTAGTGGAATACACTAACCTAGCTGGACTACCATGTAGGACTCCAGTACAAGAGGAAGCTTATAGCCCTCATGTGACTGATGAACTTAGGAGTGTCGATATGTGGGGGGACTCCCCTCATCTGAAGAGAAAGAGAAAAGGGAGAGGGGGGGGGGGGGGGGGGGGGACAGGGAAGGAAGGAGAGAGGGAACTGCAATCGAGATGTAACTTGAATAAATAAAAATATGTTGTATAGCATAAAATAATGAATAAATAATTTGTTCTTGCTTCAAAAAAAAAAGTTCTGTTTTACTAGTCTTACCATTAGACCTGTCTTAGCAAATTCTCCATAATACTTCTCTGTATCTTGTTGAGGGAAGGTCTAATATTGTTTCTGATACATTGAATTCAATGCTGAGATCTGGTTACTGCCCCTTCTGAGGCATTCTCTTGACTGGTTAATAAAAGTCGCTTATGGCCAATTAGCTGGGCAGAAAGAGTATAGGAAGGCGGGAATTCCTCAGATCACAGCAAGAATTCCACACACACACACACACACACACACACACACACACACACACACAGAGACTCTCTCCTTTTCTGCTGGGAGACACAGAAGGAGACAGACATCTGGAGAAGTCTGGAAGGTACTCACAGGCACATGGTGGTTTGGGGTTAACTTAGAGTAGCTAATTGAGAGTCTGCCCAGCTAAGGGCTAAGTGTTAAAATATTAAAAGGTCTTGGTGTGTTTAATTATTGGGGAAAAGACTGTGGTGGCTTTTAGGCCCTCAGTCCAAGCAGTCCCGGGCTGTCGGATTCCCAGACTCCCCTTGAGCCCAAGCGAATCTCCCGCCAAGCCGCCGGTAATTCTACCGGCCTAATATAACAACTTATATTAATTAACAGAGTTTAGGTTATAGGTGGTGTAGGCCACCTTTGGTCCTGGGGCTCTTTCTCCAGGATAAGTTAGGCAACCAACCGGTGAAGGCACTCAGGCCAGGCCGCCTGCTCCTCTGCCAAGCCACCGGCTACTCCGCCGGCTACTCTGCCGGCCTAATATTACAGTTTATACTTACTAATAACTACATTAATTAATTAATTTGCAGTTTTCAGTATCTAGTTTTGTGTCTATTGATCAATGGATCCCATTCAGGCATTGTTTTTTAAAGCCCTCTGATTCATAAACACTGTCCACTAAGGAATTCTTCTATTTCTATTTGGTTCAGGTCTTTTCTACTCAGTTCATAGCTAAAGATAGTTAAAGTTAGGAACATTTCCCAAGTGGCTCTTGAATCATTACCATTATTTTTTAATAACTGTGAGAGAACAATCTATTAACAATTAATTACCATAAATGAAAGGGGACTCTCCCTGCTTAAACAAAGCACAGTGTTCATATTTAGGAAAGATTTGCTCAAGTACCTTACTAAGAAAGGCAATCAACAAAAAGTAGAAATATTTTCATCAAAGTGTGACCAGAAATGATTAAGAAATTCTCTGTAAATTCAAATCACAAATAAGAAGCAGCATTCATCCCTGAATAAATTAATACATATGTACATATTACCTTATTTATAAAAAGAAATAGTCTATTGTAGCTTGCCTGTAAATTAGCAAGCTAGTGTAATAAATAATTTAGAGTAGTTGCTTTCTCCTTTTACAAAAGTCACTCTTTCCAATGTCATGCTGTTTTTATAAACACCAATTATCTGCATGTTACATTCATTTGAAAGAATCATTTAAAGGTTATGTTGAGAATACAGTCTGAATAGATAAGGTTTTACTTGTAAAACATATGTTAATGTATTCAGGGACTGAACAATTGAGAGCTGGTTGAGTCAATTAACAAATCTTCAATTATATAAGACTGGTTGAAATTCTAAGCTTTTGTTCATTTGGTCTTTGGCTCTCTAAATTACCTGATAGAAAAAAAGGAGAAGGGAGGAAATTTTAGAGGAAAAGAAAACAATGTCCTATATAGTCACTACCAATAACACTTAAAACTGTGAAAGTGAGAATTTTGCTGGAAACCAACAATTGTGATTCTGGTTTTTGATGAGTCATAATGTCTAAGAGGAGGGATGTCTGAATATAGAATAAGGTTGTTCTAATTTCTAGATGTTATCCTAGAAGCCTTTCAATATATTAGTTATATCTTTTTTTTCCACTCAAGGAAAGAAATGATCTGACCTCTAAGAAGCACATTTTCAATAAATTCCATAAAACAGCGGGAGAGAATGCAGATTGAAAATGCGGTTCCAGCGTCTTGCACTTTAAAAAGCTTTTAAAGCCTGTCTTGTGCATTTATCTTCTAACAAAGATGAATGCACAAGACACTCTGTATTCTACCCTACTTGGTAAGGCAATGTTAATGTTAAATCAATGGCAGAATGATCAAAATGAGAATGGAATCAATATTCTGATCATTTGAATTGCTTTAGATATTAAAAAGTAATTATTCCAGAACAAGTCTGAATTGGCAAAAATAATAATGTTTTTGAATCATCTAATAACTTTCACTTTAAATATTGACAAATTCAGTCCACAAATAAAATAACAAATTTGGGTAAATCATATTGAGCACAGCGTTTATAAAATGTGTCTGCTACAGATAAAAATACAATTATGTTTTTTCACATATAACTCTCTATTGGGAAATTCCCCCTCCCCAAATAGAGGACAGTCTAATTTATTATCACATTTTGTAATGAAAAAGCAGGCATTCGAGTAAAAAATATAAAAAAAAAAACTGTAGAGGTCCTACCCTCAGCACCAGACATAAATTAAAACTGTTAGGTGGCCATCACAGCCCATCGATTTACAGCTGCAGGTGAGTGGCACCGTTGGAAGAATTAGAATTGGTCCCTGACCTTAAGGAACTTGCATTCTGGTTTGAAAGCCAAGTTTAAACATATGAAACAATGGGGGAAACTCATAGAAACAAAAATAATGCAATGGAAGCTAACTTTTATTGGCAGCTTGCAATAAACTAGATAGTGTTCTAACCACTTTCTGTACTGTGGATTCTTCAAGTATCCTGCCCAATTCTACTTCACTAAGTCGATATAACCAACAGCTAGCTGCTACATATGTTGGCTGAAAGGGCTTCAACTATACTAATTCTCCAAACAAAATAAAATAAAATAAATGGCTGTCTCTAGAAATCAAGTCCACTTGCCTAGAATTCTTTTATACCAAAAACCTGAGGCAGCTGCTGCCCGAAGCTTCCTGGCAGAGGGAGACAATGGGTACTGTGACCTCTGGCTAAATGTTCCCTCACTCTCCGAAGGTTGACACTTAAGCCAGCCCCACAGACTTTCTTTTTATTGGCTTTCCCTACACATATTTTCTTCCTTCCCCCTCTTACATTCCTCGCACAGTAATCTCCATTTGAGCTCTGCTTTTTCATAGACGGACTTAAGACACATCAATGACGGTGTCTAAACCTGTCACACCCTCTCTAGAAATAGCTGTCACTTATATCACAATTAATAAACTGAACCATGAAGAGATGAAGTATGTGAACAAATGCATTTGAGTCAGAAATGAGAGCAGTGACTTTCATCTTCGGTGCCAGTTGCTTGAGGTGTGCTCTTGAACCCTGCATTTTATGGCTGTGAAAGATTGCCCACGGAAGGCCTCTCTGTGTTGCAGAGAGAATATTTGGTTTAAAATGAGATTGGTTTTAAAGTGAGGGCTTTAAAATTCTAGCCCTGTGATTTGAATTAACTACTTAATTTTATAGTACGTATTTGTAAAATTATATAAAGCCATTGGAGGATAAAATGAGATCAAATGTGTGAAATACTTGGCCTGTAGCAGGACTTCGGTGATGTTAGTAAAATTTTCAATTTGTGAATACCAGCACTCCTTTAAAAGTGTGCAATACTTTAAAACTTATCAAAGTTTTATTTAATCCATCTTTTAGACCTCACAACAGAATTGTCTTAAAATATTTACTGGATATATTTTATTGATACAAAATTTATTCAGAATTATTACTTGGAATTGTGACCCCTTTTTGTGGATTCATAGTATTGTTGATAAACGAATATTAAGATATATTTAGAAGGAAGCTTGGGGACAATTCTATTAGAGTTAAAACACACACCCCCCCACACACACACACACACACAATAAATGTAAATCCTTGCAGCTAGTGGGAAGCGAGAGCTGAAAAATTATGATTTACCCATTAGAGACTAAGAGAGTAGACAGGTTCACCAATGAAGATCAGCGAACAGCTGCATGGCAGGAGTGGAAAGTTTCAGAGAAAAAGCAAAAGTGTTGGCAAAGTCATTTTACCTTTTGACCAATAAATGAAAGAAATAAAAAGAAGGAAAATGAAATGTTAGATGCATTTTTGAATGAGTACTCAGAAAAGTGAGCAGGCTTAGCAGTCGTGCATGGCATAAGTTTTGTCAGCAACTATATCTGGAGAAAGGCTTCATGAGTAAAAATGCATTAAGAGAACAATTAGCTTTAGGCAATGGTGCACTCTAATTTCATGACTCGGGATGTAGAGGCGGGGTGATCTCTGTGAGTTGTGGTACAGACTGGTTGGTCTACACGGTAAATTCTAGGATAGCCAGGGCTACATGGAGAGATCTAAAGACCTTAATGAAAGAGAGAGAGAGAGAGAGAGAGAGAGAGAGAGAGAGAGAGAGAGAGAGAGAGGAGGAGGAGGAGGAGGAGGAGAGGGGGAGCAAGATGGCTGTAACCAGCACTGACACAGTCTGAAGGGAAAACTGCCTGGGTCATTGAGAAGCTGTCCTTGCACTGAGAAGCAGTCTGAGAGGTGCAGGTACATCAGCTCACCCGGCAAAACTTGGGACAGCCCAAGTCCCCAAGCTAGGCATCTGGACGCTCCGAGGAACAGAGCAACCAGATATGGGAACAGGAGTTCTACTTCCATAATAGAAGGACTCGTGGGTCTTAGTGAATCAGGACCCCAGCTGGCTGCTTCAACCCACAAGCAAAGGTCCCCCACAGCTTCCTGAGACGCCAGCTTCCATGCAGTCATTCCAGCATCCAAAGAGAGGACCAGCAGAGCAACGGGAACAGTAAGAGCAGGATGATTCATCTGCAAAATGATCTACAAAATGGCGGCAGCTGGCTGGCCAGTGGGTGGTCGAGCTGGGAGTCTGATGAATTGTCCTGAGTCACAGCACTATTGACAGGTTACCAACTCCCTGTCAGACAGTCCTGTGAGTGCATCGTGCCCTTGGGCATCTAGTCTGCGGCTTGGAGAATTCCCTCCCTTTGGAGGTGAAGCAGTCCCAGGCCACAGCACAGCTGCCAGAGTGCTTCTAGCTGAGAAGCCCAAACGCCCAACCACAGGGGAAGATCACAATCACAGACCTAAACTGACAGACACCCCGCATTCTCTGGATGGCTTCCCTGAGTGAGACACAGGGTTTCCGGATGAGAAGCACAATTTGCGCCTGGGATTTCCAATGAACCACAGGGGTGGACCACTGCCACAAACATGCCATCCGGGCTGTGGGGTAACTGTCAGGTCTGGCAGGCTGCCCTGGGATACAGTGCTTCTGACTGAGAATCGCATACTGCATCTGTGATCCTCGGGGAACTTCAGTGGTAGACCTTGATCACAGACTTGTCACCCAGGCTGTGGGGAAACAGATGCTTGGCTGACACTAGCACCCTGCCCTGTAGCACAATGTTTCTGCATGAGAAGCTCAAACTGCATCTGTGACTCTCAGGGAACTGCCAGGGCAGACCTCACTCACAACTTGTCATATAGACTGTGGGGACAGCTAGACTCCACACCAGCTCTTGAAGACTGCCCTGGGACACAGTGTTTCTGGCTGAGAAGCACAAACTGTGTCTGTGATTCCCAGGAAACTGTAGGAGTACATCTCACAGACTTGTCACCCAGTGGGGGGGGGGCACAGCCAGACACCCCACCGGATGTAGAAGGCTGCCAGGGACACAGTGCTTCAGGCTGAGAAGTGCAAACTGAGTCTGTAATTCCCAGAGAATTGTAAGGGTGGACCCCACCCACAGACTTGTCACCCAGAATACGGGAAAAATTGGATAACTTGCTGGCACCAACAGACTGTCCTGGAACACAGTGCTTCTGGTTGGGAAGAGCAAACCTTGTCTGTGACTCCCAAGGAACCATAAGGATAGACCTTACCCACAGACCTGATAACCAGGCTCTGGGAATAGCTGGACACCCCACCAACTTTAGCCTAGAGTTGGCCTGCCAGCACCCATTGACCTCACTAGGAAGACAAGCTGGACCTCAGGATCCTGCAGGCTGTAATAATATACCCCCCGAATCCCTATCCTGAGTACTCAGTTGGGACACAGCAGGAAGGGGTGAGCTGGGGGTGGCTCACTGATATCCAGCCTCCAACACAAGACCTCATACATCTTGTAGAGAGGTATGGGTCACCAAGATCATATGGCCTCCACAACAAAGCTGTTTCCTTGCCACCAGATATAGAGGGTGCCAGGAACAATCAGCTAAGTACAACCAAATGGCTAAAGGCCAGCAACAGAACAAAACAGACAAAAGTCAGGGAAATATGACTCCAACAAAACTCACCTACTCTAAAGAGGCAAGCCTTGATCATCCCACCACAGCTGAGTCACAAGAAAATGAAGACAAATCTATACTTATGAAAATGATAGAGAGCTTAAAAGAAGAAAATAAATCCCTTAATGACTTTAAAGAAATCGCAATGCAACAGATGAAATCAATGGGTAAATCCATTAACATCATCCAGGAAAACATAATCAAACAAGAGAAGGAAAGGGTTCAAAGCCATTAAAGAAATACAAGCAAAATAATCAAGTTGGAGAAGGAAATGAATAAAACAATCAAAGACCTGCCTGAAACAAAATGGAAGCTATAAAGAAAACACAGTCAAAGACAATCCTGGAGGTGGAAAACCAAGGAAAGAGAACAGGAACTATAGATACGGGTATCACCAATACAATATAAGAAATGAAAGACAGAACCTCAGGCATGGAAGATTCCATTGGGAAAAAAAAAAATCAGTACAACAGCCAAAGAAAATGAGAAATCTAAAACAAACAAACAAACAAAAAAACCTCACCCATATCATCCAAGAAATCAAGAACTCAATAAAAAGATAGAACCTAAGAATTATAGGAATAGATGAAAGAGAAGACTCTCGACTCCAAGGAACAGGAAATATTTTCACCAAAATCATAGAAGAAAATTTCCCAAACCTAAAGAAAGAGATGCCTGTAAAAGTCCAAGAGGCTTACAAAACACCAGAACACCAAACATTAAAAGCAAGAAGGACCTACACAGATGTCCTACAAGTTCTAAGAGACCACAGATGCCACCAGACTACTATAGCCAGCAAAACATTCAATCACTATATATGAAGAAAACAAGATATTCCCCAAAAAAGTAAATTTGAACAATATTCATACTCAAATCCAGCCCTACAGAAGACCCTAGAAGGAAAACTCCAACCCAGAGTAGATAACTGCACCCAAGAAAACACAGTAAACAAGTAACCCTACTATAGCAAAACCAAAAGAAACACATAAACACACTACTTCCACCTACACCAAAATATCAGGAATAGCAATCAATGGTAATTAATATCTCTCAACATCAGTGGAACTCAACTCCTCGATAAAAAGACATAGGCTTACAGATTGGATTCAGAAACAAGACCTCTCATTCTGCTGTATACAAGAAATGCACCTCACCGAAAAATATAGATTTTACCTCAGAGTAAAGGGCTAGAATAAAGTCTTCCAAGCAAATGTTCCCAAGAAGCAAACTGGAGTAGCCATAATATCAGATATAATAGACTTTCAACCAAAATTAATGAAACTAGATGAGGAAAGACACTATATATTCATCAAAGGAAAAATTCAATAAGATGACATCTCAATCCTGATGTCATCCTGTCCCAAATATAAGGGCAACCACATTTGTGAAAGAAACATTACTAAAGCTTAAACCACACACTGATCACCACACATTAATAAAGGGAGGTTTCAATACCCCACTCAAACCAATGGACAGGTCATTAGACAGAAACCAAACAAGTAAATAATGAAATTAACAGAGGCCATGAACTGTCGCGTCGACCTCGACCAGCAAGAACGACGCAACTCGCAAAAGCTCTTCTCAAGCAATTTATTCAGGTCCCTTGAAAACAGTCTTCCAAATGAATCAGGCAGACCCAACCCACAGGCTAAATACTATATGAACAGCCAATCAAGTAAAGCCACGTGGTGCTATCTTAGAGGCCCATGTATGCGGAAGCAAGCCAGATCAGCAGCCTTAACCAAATATGGACTTGTTTACCACAGAAAGCGCTCACCATCGAGCTGGTGGAAGGCGGAAACCGGCACCATCTTTAGGGCGCGGCACATCGCAGCTCTCTACAATGAACCAAATGGACCTAACAGATATCTACAGAAGTTTCAGCCAAACACAAAAGAATATACCTTCTTCTCTGGACCTCGTGGAACCTTCTCCAAAATTGATCACATAGTTGGTAACAAAGCAACCTCAACCGATATAAGAAAATTGAAATAATCTCTTGTATTTTATCAGATCACCATGAATTAAAGCTGGACATCAACAATAATGAAATAACAAAAAGCCTACACATTCATAGAAACTGAACAATTCACTACTCAATATCCACTGGGTCAGGGAATAAATAAAGAAGGAAATTAAAGACTTCCAAAAGATTCAATGAAATTGAAGGTACAACATTCCCAAATTATGGGACACAATGAAAGCAGTGCTAAGAGAAAAGTTCATAGCTCCAAGTGACTTTAAAAAGAAACTGGAAATAGTTCATACTAGCAACTTAACAGTGCAACTGAAGTTCTAGATAAAAAAAGAAGAAAATGCTCCAAAGAGGAGCTGAAAGCAGGAACTCAGCAAACTCAGGGCTTAAACCAAAAACTTTGAAACAAAGAGAGCAATACAAAGACTCAACAAAGCCTACAGCTGATTCTTTCAGAAAATCAACAAAATAACAACAATTAAAGTGTGTTGATTTGACAAATTAAAATTTATATATGTTTATAATGTTAGATGTGATTATTTTAAATAAATATATGATAGAATAATTCACACCATATTTATAAATTCAGATGTAATTATACTATATCTATCTATATATCATCAATCATTTCAGATGCTTATTACTCCTACTGATAAAACATGAAAATCTACTCTTTTATAGATCTTCAAGTGCATTATTATTGTCACTATAATATACAATAAAAATCCAGAACTTCATCTTCTTGCCTACTTAAAACTTTGCACAGCACCATCAGCTGATGAATGGTAGATATTCCTTTCATTTTTCTCAGTATATCTAGAATAATATTCTATAATTAAAATTATAAGAATCCATAAGCTAAATGATGTCCCCAAATGAATTTTACAAGGTTAGGTCAATTTCAAGGCCTCACATAGCCTTGCCAATTGCTGTACCACTGAACTATTCCTTTAGCCATAATGATATTAAGTGGCTTCTAAAGAAAGCATCTAAAGGATATACAGATATCCAGAGGCTACATTTACAATGTTTAAGTTGTATATATGCATACACAGAGGACTGTTACAGGAAGGTCTAATATTTGGTAGTCAGAGGCTGATTTCAGTACTCAGACATCTGGTTAACGCCCTTGCTGAGAAACTCTCTGATTGGTTAATAAAAGTCACTGTTGGGCAATTAGCTGGGCTGAAAGAGTGTAGGAATGTGGAACTTCCTGGGACCAAGAAAGGAACCCTGGGTTTACACAGAGGAAACTCTCTTTCTGCCAGGAGACATGAAAGCAGACAGATGTGTCTGAGAGCTCTGGAGGGTACAACAAGCCACATAGCTGGTTGGGATTAGGTGGTCTGGGATTAATTTAGATGAGCTTGTTGAGAGTCTGCCCATATAAGGCCTAATCATTGAAAGATTAAAAGGTCTTGGTGTATTTAACTATGGATTTAATTTAAGGCAGGTTTCAAGCCTCCAGCCAAGGCAAGTCAAGCCCCAGCAGCTGCCCTTCCAGGACTGCCGGCATCCTGTGCAGCCACTGGCTACTCCGCTGGCCTAGTATAATAACTTACAGTCATTATTAAATATTTGGCACTGGCCTTCAACCTGCCCAGAGGCTACCCTGCTAGGCCTACAGGCATCTAAGGTGAGTCAGGCCTACCAGTCTCCCACTGGGTCCACTGCTCTGCTGGCCTAACATTACACCTTATATTTACTAATAAATATAATTGATAACTAATTTGCAGTTTCAGAGAACAAAAAGTCAACTTCATCACCAACACATGACAAGTCACTCAAAGAAGGGTCAATTCAGAGCTCAAAATTGGATAGCCCGATGAAAAGAGGTTGGTTTTGAAGAAAACAGTGTCCTTTTATTTTGAGTTAATAGTCAAAGGAACTTTTTAAGAATGCCCAAACTATTGTGGGAGAATAAAAAATGCATAAAACTAAAGTTCACTTCTTTTTCTTTTTTAAAAATATGTATTTATTACTTCAAGTTATAGCTCCATCACAGTCTCCTCCCTCCACCCTTCCACCATCTCCCCCTTCTCCTACCCTCTCCCTCTTCTTCCACCTATCCTACTCCTCCAGTGTGGGGTGCCCTACATATCAGCCTCCTTCAATTCAGCAGTCATATGCAGGATAAGCCCTCTTGCACTGGGGGCCTACATGGAAGCTCCATTAGGGCAAAGTGTCCCAGTAACAAGTACAAAGCCTATGTTCCTGTTCCTTTTGGTCTGTGGGTTGCAGGATAGTTATCCTGTACTATATGGCTAAAATCCAGTTATAAGTGAGTAGATGCCATGTGCATCTTTCTGAGTCTGGGTTAGCTCAATCAGGATAAGCTTTCTAGTTCCATCCATTTGGCATCAAATTGCAAGTTTCCTTGTTTCTGATGGCTGAGTAGTATTCCATTGTGTAAATGTACTACAGCTTTTTTATCCATTACTCAGTTGAGGGACATCTGCGTTGTTTCCAGTTTCTAGCTATAACAAATAAAGCTGTTATGAACATAGTTGAGGAGATATTCTTGTGGTTTGACCTAAACCAAAAATTCACAAAAAAGGAATCTCTAATGGCTGAGAGACATTTGAAGAAATGTTCAGCATCCTTAAACATCAGAGAAATGCAACTCAAGATGACTCTGAGATTCCATCTCACATCTGTCAGAATGGCTAAAATCAAAAAACTCAAATGACAGCACATGCTCTTGAGGTTTTAGAGAAAGGGGAACACTCTTCCATTGCTGGAACAATGTACAACCTCTGTGGAAATCAGTCTGGCAATATCTTAGAGAACTTGGAATAGCCCTACATCAAGACCCAGCCATATCACTACTGGGTCTACATCTAAAGTTTATTTCTTCATTGAATTTCAATTCCAAGTTAAAAGATATATATATATATATATATTTATATAATTTTATTAAAATTTTATACACATAATTACACTGTATGCATGCATATTTTATAAAACGCACACTGAGATACAACATACAATGTGCTATATACCTAATATATAAACACAGTGAGAATATTTTATTCCACTATGATCAAACCTAGTATGGATTGAATTTGCCAGATAAAAATGAACCTTTCATGACTAGTGCTTATAATGTTCTATCATTATTAAAAATTATAGATATAGATCAAAATTTTATTAATAAACCATCTTTAAAAATTATTCAAAACAGATTTTGTTGAAAAAAGATTCTTCTCTCATCCAATACATTCTGACCATAGTTTCTCCTCCCTCCACTTCTTCCAGCTCCACACCACTTCCTCTCTACCCTAGATCCACTTTCCCTCCATTTCCTCTTCAGAATAGAAAGCAGAGTTTTAATGCAATATATTCTGATTATGGTTCACTTCCCCAACTCCTCTCAAATTCAACCTGCATCCTTCCTTACCCTAACCCATATCCCTTATTTCTCTCTCTCTCATTAGGATGCAAACAAATAATCTTTTTAAATCTTCTTTGCAGAACTTGAGGGATGGTACAGTGGTTGAAAGTGTGCATTACTCTTCAAAGAGGACTACAGTTTGATTCCCAGTACCCATGTTAGGCAGATTGCCCAACATAAATTTCTTTTAGGAAATATATCCTACATTCATTTTGAAAGCTGGCTTAGGGAAAATGTACTTCAGAAGAAAAAACTGAAGTAAATTATCACAATTAGATTGAGAGATAAGACTAGAAATGAGATAGGACAGTAAAAACAAAGCAAGTAATCAATCTTGCAAAAGAAGTGAAATGGTTTGGGCATCATTGAATGAACCACTCTACTGCAGTACATGGTACCTTGAGAAGACCAATTAGTCTTTCACGAATAAGGACGATGCTCAAGAAAATATTTCTATCACAAGCACTAAAATAACTGGAATTAATTTATGCATAAAATTGAATCCATGTGACAAAATGTTATTGAAATGTAAAAATCCAAAAAACTAGGTGTGGTTTCAAAATTCCTTTGTTATTCCTCAGGATCTTGTCCAATCATCTGTCATGTACCTTCAGCACACTTTGCACTGTCTTATAGAACAGAACAGTCTGCTTCCCACTTCATTTCCTGAACATTTGGGAAAAATCCTACAATATCACTGAAGGTTTTTGTCAAGAGTCAGAGATCCTATCCTTTAAAAATATATTTGCTATCAGAGATATGAAAGGAATATTAACCAACCTACCTTTCCCAAACTATTGTCCTTATTAAATAAAATCTACATCAGCCGAATCATCAGCACAAAAAAATTAAAACTGCCATGGCAAATCCATGGCTTACATCCACAGCAGTCACTGATTTTTTTTCAAGAGTATATTAATCAATGAATGTTTTAACTTTATCAACTCCACTAATGAAAAGACATTTTCTGTTACACAGCACACAAAGCCTGGTGAGTGAAGGAATGCTTGCCTGAAGCCTCTAGATTTTAACTGATTTATTACTTCTGCAAATTCACAATGTTTTTGTAGTACCTCAGATCTTAAATCAAGATTGCTGCATGACAAAGACTACAGATATGGTGAAATTAATATTTTCCCATGCTTGCACATAGTATTATTTTTCTTGCCTTAACACCTTAACATGAAAGATATATAACACTGAATCAGTCATTTTATATAAAAGCTGTAATGATTTATTAAGTGATTATATTAATTTTGGCATAAATTCTGCTTATCTCTGAGCATTGTAGTCAGGTTGGTGTGTTCTAAACCAGCATCTCACTGCCATTGCCACGATTTTCTCTAATGTTGATGTTCCCAAAAGAACAGAACAATCATGTTGCCACAACTCATTTTTTAAAACTAATAGACTTTCAAGATGATATACCCTCTCTTCATACTCCAGTGTTTTGTGTTTTGCTGAATGAAAGAAAAATGCAAGTCCTCAAATTGGCCACCTGGTTGGCTTAGTTTGTTTGTAAACTACAACAGTACACAACCATTCAGTACACAATCCCTACATGTGGCAAGTACACCACATGCATTATTGTTTATTATTATTATTATTAATTGCACAAATTATTACCTTTAATATTTTCTACCATTGTAAGAATTTTTCTTCACACATTTTGAAAAACTAACTTGTCAATGAGAATGGCAGAGAGCTTGCCTGGCATACACAAGATCTGTATTTGATTCCCAGCACCATTATAAAGAACACGAGCTCTGTATCCTCCCATCTATACAGGAGGTTGGGTCAGGACATCACATGAGCCCCGTATCGTGAGCCAGCTTGAATTGTATAGTCTCCTATAAAAAACGAAAAGAATGTTTTGAAAATGATATGGACCTTCTGGTTGATCCTAATGTTCTGGGTGGCAGAAGAGGTGCAAAATTAATAGTTACTTCTGTGTGTCTGAACAATATGTTACAGCAAACACTTTTCTTGTTCATCACAACTGTTGGCAAGGTTTGACAAATGTTGATAATTAGAAATTCTGCCTCTTTCAGAAGTTCTAAGGCCAATCCCCACATGTGGTACTGGGTCAATATAATAAGAACTATAATGAAGTAAGTGACAGGGTGGTCAATGAAGAGAATGAAACAAAAAAGAGCAAAAGAATGAAATAAAACACAAGCAAGAGTACTTCAGCTAGAACAGAATACATGTATGTTCAAACACTCACTTCCTCCCAACTACTAGTTTTTGGCATAGTTTTATCTGGCATAAAGGAAAGGGGGTTATATGACATCAAAAAGCAAATGTTTTTCTTGAGAAGCTCAAAATTCTCTAAAAATAATTAAGTGTATTTACAACAACAAAAATCTTGTTATTAAAACAGAACATGTGAGAACTAACAGAGTTTATTTCAACTGTAATAAGACCTGTGTAACAAGTCACATGTCCTGGAAGGGATATTCAAACAAAGGGTTAAAAGTTGGATATTGCTTTGTTAAGGAGAAAATAAAGAAAGAATATTCTATTAGAGAATCTTGAAATGACTGTACCAGATCTGGACATAGTATGTATAGGGGTGACTGCAAAACAAGTGAGAATGGCTGGTGGGAGGCTCATATTTCTAAGTTTTTACTCATGTAAACATTAGCACCTTTAGCCCAGTGACCAAAAGAGGAAATTATAGTACATGTTCTGCAGGGAAATGACAAGGTTATGGATTTATTTTGGAAGGATTGCTTGATCAATTGTGAGAAATCATAGAAAAATTGTCACTTGAGACATGGGCACACCAAGGATTGGACCATAAAAATCTAAGAGAGAAAACTGTGTGTTCCACCTAGAGAAAGTGACTAGAGTATCATTCCAAGGAGATCCTGACAGAGGCCCAAACTACAACACAACAAACAGGATTAACAATTGAAGACATTGACATTTAAAGGTGATATCTATAAAATAATTTCCAGAGGTATTTTTTGAAATTATTTCTTTTTATTCAGTGAGTTAGCTTTAAGGTGCTTATTGCCTGCTTCCGTGAGTTTTATTTATTCCTGTGCTTTCAAAGAATGCTATCTTTGTTTTCAAATACTTCCACATGTGCCAAATATGCTACAAAAGATGTTAAAAACAAATGGTCTATGTAGTGACCAGACATTTAGTTAAACCCTTTTCAGGACATGTTAGTGATGATGTTTATAAACAATGATAACCTTTGGATTTGTAGACAAAGTACATGGCTTTTCCTAATATGAATAGCTCACTTCCAGTCATCAAAAGACCCGAGGAGAGTAGAAGATCTGACTTTGATGGGCAAACTGCTGCCTGAGAGATTGCTCTAGGAAAATGGTCTTCTAGCATCAGACCTAGGAACTACAGTCTCGGCTTCTCTGGATAACAAGCACCTTGATTATCAATGCTAGATTCCACAGTCTCCCTAGCGAAGGGCCAACCCCTTAGAAAAAAATGCTGAGTTCTAGTTCTTTGTAAAACTGAAGCTAAAAAATTAACTTGATCTTTGTAAAATATATAAATAAAAGTATTGTTATCTGAGTTTAAGACAAATAAAGTGAAGTAGTAGACAGACAAAGGAACATGCTCTAAGGCACATGACGATGGAACCTAAACTCAAACTTATTATTCAGGACAGAAGACTCTGCTTTTTCTATATAATACAACATTATGTTGCTCCAGGGGTACTCAACAATGGGATGCAAGACTGTAACATGAGGTGTTGAGAAATTGTTGTCTAAGACAGATTTAGTGTAAGGAAAAACACTAAAGAATATCTAGGGCTACATAAGAGTGTGGCACCTACTTGTTTGGGATTCTGAAAATGATCCTCTGGCAAGAAATAAAGGATTCATAGGAAAAAGCAACAGAATGACTGAAGACACCTACAGGGAGGTTTGTGTGGCAGATGTCATGTGGAACAAGACAGATATGTAAGTGTTACCAGGGTAAGTAGTAAAAAGGCAGGTGACACTTGACTTGTAGGTTTTTATTTCTTAATAATTTCAATGTGAGGCTACTGGGGGGATTTTGGAGGGCATAAATTGCAATGAGTTTATGTGAATTAGAGAGTTTCTACAACTCTAGTATGATGAGGTCAACATGAAATAAGTGGGAATAAAGGAGATCATACCTCTCTTGTTAAAGGGCCTCTGGGTTCTCCCCAGCTCCACCCTGTTCTCCAGCAATGCGGAGGCAGAAGAGAACTCTCAGCCCAGTTCTTACAGGAAAGCAAAACTTGTTAGAGAAAGTTCCACCTTACACTCGTACATTGTCTTTACCATGTGCTAGGATATCACATTCAATGGGACAAAAAAAATTGTAAAATATGGGAATGAGCTTGTATCATAACATTAATATTATTTAAAAATTGTATGACTTGATATGTATATATCAAGGTCATATCCCTTGATGTAGCCAGACTACAGTTTGAGAGACAGTGTTCTCCTCCATACAGTAATGTGTGCCCATTTTTTAGGTATTTTTGTTTGTTTGTTTTTCACATTTGATGGAGATCAATAATTTTGAAAACTGGATAGTAAATTATTTGGAAATTTATGACATAACTAAATATATCTCAATGTCATTTTAAATAAATTTTCTAAAGGCTATAATTTCTCTGTATATTTCTATTTTATACATTATGAAAATACCAAAAACACTTTGCCAGTAGCATTAATATAAGCTCCTCTGAGAAGAAAACTAAGAAGTTCTGCAGTGTAAGAATAAAGATAAAATGGAGACTCAAGTAATAGAAAAGACAATACTTAATGAATAATCAGATTGAGTTTGTACTGAATTGGTAAGAATGTCAAGAGTGATACATACATTTTGGCATGAACTATTTAATAAAGTTCTTTACTAAATCACAAAACTTAGGAAGGAAAGCATGTTTTGGAAAGATGTAAATATAGAGAAATAAGAATATATTCAGTAGAGAACCATCAACATTTCAGTAACTGTAACTGTGAAGATTTTAAATGGATATTTGGAAGTAGTATTAAAACCAAAAACATTGATATTACCAATACAGTGAAAAGAAATGAGTAACATATTAATAAAATAGTTATATAATGATAGTATTTGTGTTCATAGAAACTATTGAGAATTTAGGAAGCAGAATCATGACTCAGTGCAAAAGAGTACTTGCTGGAAAAAATAATGACTGAAGTACAACTTCTGGACTCTACATGGTGAATGGGGAGACCTGATACCTGCTAGGTTCTCCTATGACCTCCATTGATGTACTTTGGTGCCTGAGTACACACAGAAACACACACTAGCATGCTCACTTGTACATGTGGATTCACATATGCATACACACACTCTAAACAAGGAATCATTAAAAAAAGGAAGTTAGACAGTCAATCGTCATTACATCCTATAGCCTATTTACTGCTTGTGCCTGACTTCATAATGACAAATCTGAAGCAGAAACAAGATAAATAATTCATTTATTGATGTGGTAACATATTAGACACATGGGGTATTATAAGAGACTATATGACTCCTAGTCACTGTTTTACCTCCCGAAGAATCATCTCATTTAACACATGTTTATAGATTTTGTTTGTGAGGTTATATTCTAACAGAACTCTGTATTAACACACAGGTAAAATGCACAAGCATCCCTAATCCAAGCTTTACCAATTAACTAGAGATTAACCAGAGAGGACTAGAAGGTTAGTAAAATAACATTCTTCAGTCTTTCTTGCATGAAATAAATGCATATATAAGGAGTTATGAATCATGGTTCAGTGAGCAAAGTGCATGCATCATGAAATTGAGGACCTGAGTTCAGATTTCTAGATCCCATGTAAAAGTTGGTACAATAGAATACCCAGCTAAACACAGATTTCCTACTTTGTGATCTGAAGCAGAGAGAAGCTCAGGAGTTCATGGCCCAGATAGCCTGACATGCAGCAATAAACAAAAAGATCAGTCTCAATCAATGAAGAAATCAAAGAACAATATTTAAGGCTATCTTTAGCTTATTACACACTGCACTTATGGGGTATTATAAGAGACTATATGACTCCTAGTCACTGTTTTACCTCCAGAAGAATCATCTCACTTAACACATGTCTATAGATTTTGTTTGTGAGGTTATATTCTAACAGAACTCTGTATTAA